>MU623535.1:0-49911 GCA_025201765.1 Daldinia sp. FL1419 | reverse complement strand
TAAAAATTAAATATTATTAAATAATAATTATTTATTATAAAGGTAATTAAAAATATAATATTAATATCACTTATATTATTATAATAAAGGTTTCCAAATTATTATAATAATAACTTTTTTAACCTTACTAATTTATATTACTAACTATTTAATAACACTAATCAATATTGGTAGGTATATATATAAAATAAAAATAAGATAATAATAAAATAAATAATAATAAAGGTAAAATTAATATATTATAATTATTTAAAAAAAAAAGCTATCTAAAAGAAATAGGTGGGAAATCTATCCTTATATAATAATAGATATATAGGTACTTCTTAGGGGTTGTATGCCAGACTGAGGATATAAATCATTTAACCACCATCTATAATACTTTTTTATATATCTAATAAATTTCAATTAATCCATTTAATTTTTTCCAAAAGCAAAAAGTACTTTTTAAAGTGTTTTTTAACGTTAAACTTTATAAAAACATTTTTTTTTTTTTTTTTTACATTATATATAATTAATTAAAATCAAATATGGTTAGAGTTTTTAAATAATGGCCTTAAAAAAACCTTTGGTAGAACGTAATATTATCAATTATCTCAACAATTTTAATAATTACAAAAGATTTTAAAAAACCTAAAATATATATAAACCCTTTTTTAAACCCTTATTACATTAAAAATCTCCTCAAATCTAACAATAATCAATTTAAATATATTATATATATAAAAAAATCTACATATTATATTTTAAAAAATTAACTTATTTTTTATATCCATTTAAGATATACAAAAATCTCTATTAATAAAAAACTTATAATATTCTTTTACCATACCGTACAAGATATTTCTATATATATAATTGACAATATATTTAAACAATTTAATTAAATTATTTATAACACTTTTTATAAATATTTAAAATACTTAATTATACTTATTAAATCACTTATCAAACCTCTTAATATATTAATTATACATAAATATATTATTAATAATATTAAATTTTACTTCTAATTTAATAACATTATTAATATTATTAACAAATCCCATTTTATTATATAAATTATAAAAAATAAAAATATTTAATAAAATCAAAAAAACTTCACTTCAACAAACATATTAACTATATGCAACTTTAATAATAAATTTACATATATATTAACCAATTAAGAAGATTTAATTAATAATATAAAAATATTCAACAAAATCATTAATAATAATAATCTTACAATACTTAAAAAAAAATACCTTTTAAGAAATATTAAGTTTACAAATAATAAAAAGTTATTTATACCTTTTCAAAATATACAATATTATTTCTAAAAAATGGTATTTAATTAAATAAAATTTAAAATAACTAAAAAATTATATAATTTAAAATATAACTAATTAAGAAATATTATTAAAAAAATATTTAAATATTAAAAAAATATTTTTATAATTTTTATAAAAAAACCTTATTTAAAAATTATATTATATTTTAAATTAATATATATAATTACAAATTTTTATAATTTTTTTTTAAATACAATAAAATTGACCTTTTATAAATAATAAATATTAACCCTAATGCCCATATCAATAATAACCACCCAAAGAACAATTTTTTAAAATTCAAAAAGTAGGGGGGGTTAAATTTGTAGATGAGTCAAATATGTATATAAAAAGCTATTAAGATATGAAGGTTATATATTAAATATTTAATTTAAAATATACCCTAAAATACTACCAAAAATGGTTAAATAAAATAATGGATCAATATATTAAATATTTATTACTTTATTTATAATATTTATTACTATTTTTTATAAAAAAAATTTAAAAATTAAATTTTTTTTATATTTAATATTTTATTTATAAATAAATTTATTAATAAATATTATATAAAATATATTTAATTTGATAATGGAGTAGAATTACATGTACTATAATATTTTCATATATTATAAAAATATCTTTATTATTATTAAAAGGATTTAAATTATATAAAATATTTTAAAACTTTATAAATTAAATATAAAAAGTTAAAATATATTAAAGTATATTAAAAAGGTATTAATAAATATATTAAATATCCTTAAAATTAAATATTATTTTTTAAAGCTATTTCATTTTTAGGATTATAATTGTTAGATTTATGAGCCTTTATTTTATTATTAATATTATATATTATTTTTAAATAGTTAGTAGGTCCTTTAACATTTTCTATCTAATTAATTTTTTTATTAAATAATTTAAATTATATTAAATAAAATATATTATTTAAATTAAGAAATATTATAATTAATTTATTATATTTTACTTAAATAAATAATATATATAATATAACATTATTATTAATTTTATTTAAATATATTTAATTTAATATCTTTAATATTTTATAAAAATCTTATTTTTTTTAATTGAAATTTTTTTTATTTTTAATAATGAAAATATTATGTTTTTTAAATCTTTTTTAATTAACATATTATTTATTTCTTAAGTTTTTTTATGTATGGTACGAAGTGAATAAGGGATATCATTGTCTTTTATAATATTCTTATATTTTTTACATTATTAAAAAATTTTGAAGATTTATTTAATTATAGGTAATTTATTATTAGAACTATTAAAGGGGTTATTAGAATTATTTAAAATAATGGTAATTATATTAGTAATTATATTATTATATAAGATAATAAAAATAATTTTAAATTTAATAATTAAATTTTTTTTAATTTTAAATTTATTATTAAATATTTTTTCTATTAATTTTTAATGTTTTAAAAATTTTAGATGAAATGGTTTGGCTTTAAAATACACTTGTATAAATTAATAAATTATTTGAATAATAAAAGAAAATAAAATAAAAAAAAAGAAAAATATATAGTAAAATATAAATTCCATTAATATATTTTAATTATTATTATTTAAACCTTTTTATTTTAACTAAATCCATTTTAATTTAATAATTGAAATTAAATAATGGCCTTATTTTATAAGTATTTGTATTTATTTTTAATTTATTTAGATATAATTTCCACATTAAAATGGCTATTTAATATAATGATTATTTAAATAAAAAACCTTTTTTTTAAATTATTAAAAATGGTCCTTATATTATTATTTATTTATTTATAAAAAGTTTTAAATGTGATTAAAGTAAAATTGAAATTCCAATTAAAAGGTTTGATTTAAATAGGTATTTATTAATTAAATAGAATTTAGTTAAAAGGAGGGATTGATTAAGAATTAGGAAATAAATGAAGGTTTATTGAAATTGTTATAATAATATAAATTTATTAAATTTAAGGTATTGTTATTTAAATTAGAAATTTAAATAAATTATTTTATTAATTTACCTTTTTTATATATAAATTTAAGGTTTTTTAATTAATAAATTCAATAAAATTAGTAAATTTAATAGGATTAGTAAATTTAATAAAATTAATAAAAAAAATTTAGGTTATTTTATATTTAAAACTTATTTTTAAAATTTGTAAATTTTTAATATTAAAGTTGAAATTAAGATTAAAATTAAGGCTTTATTTAAGGGAATATTTAATACTGAGAAATCTCATAATACCTTGTGATATATGGGCCTTTCAAGTTATATATATAAGTTAAATTTATAAATATAAGATTATAAATATTTAAAGATTTATTAGAATTAAGGTTAATATTAATTGGTTAAAAATATAATGGGTATTGTTTTATAATTAAGCTATATTTTAGCAGTTTATATGTCAAGGTTGGCACAAGCCATAAGCAAAGCACTGCTTATGTAACATAACATCCTCTAAGTGGGTGCTTCATTCCATATGAACGGTACTAAATTAATCCGCTAACCGATATATATGTATAGGAGGTACTAAGGTACTAATGTAAGCACATCTTCCCCCATCCACCCCGCATAGAGAATTGACAGGACATGGAAGTTTGGTACCCAAAAACCCCCACTACATAGAGCTGCCTGATAACCTTTAAACCTAATTCAGCTTATCTAAAAGTTTAGTAGCCAGCTCATAATGCATAGAGACAGGCTAATTTTCTGCCAAGTCTGAGGGCTGTTTACTTGCCACGCGCCCGTTGCCATGCGCTTCCGCATGTCAACAATTGACTTTCCGTCATTTCGTAGTATTGTCTCAACTACAACAACCCATACAGAAGGAACCGTCTTTCTTTTTTTTGGGCAAGCATCCTCTAATTGATACTTTGGTGGTGTAAATTTTTCAATTGGTTTCATTCATTCAATACCCGACAGTTATTTTACCTCGAGAGAGAAAAAAAAAACCCCTTCTTACTCTTCTATGGCATCGTGTCTTATGATACCGATAATCTATCTCCGCAATTCACGTAGTAGCGTTCAAATAACGGCTTTTACCCGATAGCTACCTCGGAGTTCCTTACAAATGAAGCTAAGACTGAGCCAATGATATCTTACAACTCTTACTTAAGCACTGAACGCGCTCGATATGTCGCTACGCAATAATCCTTTCGTTCGGAAAGCTTCACCTTCGCCGTCGCCGTCTCCGGGGCCCGGTCCGAGCGGTGTAGGTAGGCCTAAGTCTGCTATATTTCCCTCTCAAACGAATGTCTTGACGAGAGTAGCAACACCACCCACACACAATCGTACACAATCGCAAGCATCGATAGCTGCTGCCAACCTCCTACCTGTTGGCACCAATGGCCTTCGACCGCACCGGGTCGACTCGAAGAGCAATGGCCCAAACTCGACAACATTCGCACCATCGTTTATTAAAACTGAAGAAGATCGCCGGAGGAGTTTAGACCCTGTAAAGGGTATAGAAGGCGAAAACGACTTTTCTGGCAAGAGATATGTCTGGCTTAAGGACCCACAAGCTGCCTTTGTTAAAGGCTGGATAGTCGAGGAACTTGAAGAAGGTCGTATACTAGTACAGTGTGATGATGGCAGTGTAAGTTTGGCTATCTAGAATGATTGTTACAGGTGACATGCTAACTCGACTCGGTAGCAACGGGAGGTCGAAAGCGAAAGTGTGGATAAGGTCAACCCGGCCAAGTTTGACAAGGCGAATGATATGGCAGAGCTAACACACCTAAACGAGGCATCCGTCGTCCACAACCTTCATATGAGATATCAGGCCGACTTAATATACACGTACTCAGGCTTATTCTTGGTTACTGTTAACCCTTATTGCCCTCTGCCGATATATACGAACGAATTCGTCAACAGGTACAAGGGTCGAAGCCGAGAAGACACAAAACCACACATTTTCGCTATGGCTGACGAGGCCTTCCGCAATTTGGTCGAGGAAGGAGAAAATCAGAGCATCTTGGTCACCGGTGAATCTGGTGCTGGTAAAACCGAAAATACCAAGAAGGTAATCCAATATCTCGCTGCGGTAGCTCACTCGGAATCACCAGCGAAGGGTAGAGGGCAGCATTCTACACTCTCCCAGCAAATATTACGGGCCAATCCTATACTCGAAGCATTCGGTAATGCACAAACAGTCCGAAACAATAACTCCTCACGATTTGGAAAATTCATCCGTATTGAGTTTACTCGAAATGGGGCAATTGCTGGCGCATTTATCGACTGGTATCTATTAGAAAAGTCGAGGGTCGTTCGAATTAATCCTCAAGAACGAAATTATCATATTTTCTACCAGCTCCTAACGGGCGCCGACAGAGAAATGAGACGAGACTTCTTACTGGACGAATTTGAAGTTCAAGATTTCGCTTATACACGTGAGGGTCATGATACTATATCTGGCGTCTCTGACCTTGATGAGTGGGAATCACTGCTCGAAGCATTTGACGTAATGGGATTTTCCGATAGCGAGCAGAAATCCATTTTACGTACTGTTGCTGCAGTCTTGCACCTGGGTAATATTACCGTCGTTAAGGAGAGTCGCATGGCTGATCAAGCCCGCCTTGCGCCGGACGCGAAGGAGGTAGCGGCCAGAGTATGTAAGCTTCTAGGGATCCCCTTAGAACCCTTCCTACAAGGCCTACTTCATCCCAAAGTCAAGGCAGGTCGCGAGTGGGTGGAGAAGGTCCAAACCCCTGAACAAGTACGACTCGGCATTGATGCCCTAGCAAAAGGTATATACGAGCGAAGTTTTAGTGACCTCGTTACAAGTATCAATCGTCAGTTTGATCGAACTGGGCTCGGCATCGATGATTCACATTTCATTGGTGTGCTTGATATCGCAGGATTCGAGATTTTCGAAGAGAATAGCTTCGAGCAGCTCTGTATTAACTACACTAACGAAAAGCTCCAACAATTTTTCAATCATCACATGTTTGTTTTAGAACAGGAGGAATATGCGAGAGAACAGATTGAGTGGCAATTCATTGACTTTGGTCGCGATTTACAGCCAACCATTGACCTCATTGAACTGCCAAACCCCATCGGTATCTTCTCATGCCTCGACGAAGACAGTGTCATGCCAAAAGCAACCGATAAATCATTTACAGAGAAACTCAACTCATTGTGGGATAAAAAGTCCAACAAATACCGCCCGTCGCGTCCTGGTGCTCGACAGGGATTCATTCTAACTCACTACGCGGCTGAAGTTGAGTATTCGACTGAGGGCTGGCTAGAGAAAAATAAGGATCCTCTTAATGACAATGTAACCCGGCTCCTGGCTGCTTCTACAGACAAGCATATCGCGAACTTGTTTGTGGACTGTGCTGACGCTGACGATGACAATACTACATCTCGGAGTAGAGTCAAGAAGGGGCTGTTCCGAACGGTTGCACAAAGGCACAAGGAACAGCTGAGCAGTCTCATGTCCCAGCTCAATTCTACGCATCCTCACTTTGTTCGTTGCATTCTTCCAAATCACAAGAAGCGGCCTAAGCAATTCAACGCGCTGCTCGTTCTTGATCAGTTAAGGTGTAACGGTGTTCTCGAGGGTATAAGAATAGCCCGGACTGGTTTCCCCAATCGACTTTCGTTTGCAGAATTCCGACAACGGTATGAGGTTCTTTGCAAGGATATACTCAAAGGGCACATGGATGGACAAGCGGTGGCAGCTTTGATGTTGGATAAGCTTGGGATAGATAGATCTCTTTTCCGTGTTGGTCTGACCAAAGTGTTCTTCCGAGCTGGTGTGCTCGCGGTACTGGAAGAGCAACGTGACGCCTTGATTACCGAGATAATGTCTCGTTTCCAGTCCGTCGCTCGTGGTTATATCAAACGGCGCTTGGCCTTCAAACGGTTGTACCGTACGGAGGCCACTCGAGTGATCCAAAGGAACTTCAACGTTTATCTAGATCTTTGTGAAAATCCTTGGTGGCAGCTTTTGATTAAGATGAAACCATTATTAGGGGCAACGCGCACAGCTATGGAGGTTAAAAGGCGCGACGAGAAAATCCGATTGTTGAACGATAAGATGCGACAAGAAACTGAGAATCGCACTCGGCTCGAAGAAGAAAGGAGAAATTGCCATGCTGAATTGATGCGAACGCAACAAATCCTTGAAAGTGAACGAGCGTTAGCTCTGGATAAGGAGGAGATATTCAAACGATTACAACTTCGCGAGTCCGAACTCGAGGAAGAGTTAAAAGGTGCCATCGAAGACCAGGAAAAGCTCGAGAACCAACTTGATGATCTCCTAGATGCGAAGAAGAGAGCCGAACAGGAGGTGGACAAATACCGAGCCCAACTTGAGCAAGCCGCTGCTCTTATCTCCCGACTCGAGCAAGAAAAGTCAGAACTCGACACTCGGGTTGCCGACCTTGAAGTGGAGATAGAGACTCTTTCTCGGAAGCAAGCAGACAGAAGCGCACAGGAAGCAGCTCTCGAAGATGAAGTTAAAATGCTCCAGAGCCAGTTGTCTTTGAAGGATCGTAAACTGCGGGATGTTGAGGGCAAGCTGCTTAAAGCCGAGCAAGATGGAGACATCAAATTCGCTGCTACCCAAAAGGAACTACAGTCTTTAAGATCACGAGAGCAACGTCTAACGAAGGAAAATCGCGAAGCGCAGCAACAGCTATCCGAGTTGTCGAAAACATCAACCGACTTCGAAGAGCTCCTAAGGAAAAAAGAAAGCGAACTTGCCATTCTTCGCACAGACAATAAACAATTTCAAATAGAGCAGCGCAACTTCGATGAGCAAAAAAAGACACTAAGCTCTGAGAAAGAAAAAATGGCCGACCGTTTACGTGAGGTTCAGGCTGAAATGGTTGCCATGAGGTCTCAGCATTCACAGCTCCAGCGTGAAGCCGAAGATGCCAAACAATTACTTCAAGCGAGACTCTCTGAGGACGCGCAAGCAAATCAGAATCGAGAGGTTTTAGAGTCGCAAATCAAGGATCTAAAGAATGAGTTATACAAAGTCCAAATGGATTTGAGTCGAGAACGCCAATCTCGAGATGACGTGGCCCTCCTTGCTGAACATAAGTATCAATCCTTGCAAGAAGAGCACGATCGATTGAAAGACTCGAAAATAACGATAGAGAAAGAGCTCTATCTCCAGCAAGACACTTTACGACGAACCATGGAGGCCCGAGCGACCGCCGAAAAGGAGCGGGATGAGGCGCGCGACGAAATTCGGCGGCTACGGATAGCAAAGACTCAAGCGGAAGAAGCACGACTAAATGCGGAAGAAGCAGGTGAACGCAATGCCACCCGCATAGCCCGGGAGCGGGAGGCTAGTCTTCAAAAAGATCTTGACGCGACACAAGAGCGGCTTAGATGGTTCGAAGGCGAATGTGCGAAGTTGAATCACGAGATAGAAGATTTAAATAAGTTCATGATCTCATCTGGTGAATACGGTCTCAAGAATGACCAGGCCAAGGAACGCCTTGAACGTGAATTGGTCACAGTAAAGGGTCGTCTCGCCGCTTCTGAAAACGATAACCGCGCTTTGCTCAACAAGCTACAACAAAAGGGCCTTGAAATCGCGCGATCCACCTCGAGGGCTAGTGAGGCTTCAAGAGGACAAATCCTAAGTCTACAACGTGAAAAGGTGAGGATGGAGGAGCAAAATGCGGTGCTCAACAAGCAACTTGGGGATGCATCATTGACCATAGCGGGTCTCGAGAAGAAGGTTGAGAAGCTCCAACTTAACGTGGAAGATCTTAACCATGAAGTTGCACGCGAGGTCAAGTCTAGCCGTGCCGCCGAAAAGGCTTCATCCAACTACACGATTCAGCTTGCCGAGGCCAATCGGACAATAGAATCCGAGCGTCAGCTACGGACTCAAGCCCAGACTACCGTACGCGCTATGCAAGCGACCCTTGACTCTCGGGACAAGGAATTGGAGGAACTCCGAGCGCAAATGTTGCGTATCTTGAAAGCGGTTGACCCAGAAGTTTCTATTCCAGCCCAAGGCGATGCAAGTCATGATAAGATCATGAGTCAAAACTTTGATATGCTTAGGAAGATTGAAGAGTTACAACAGAATCTCCGTATACAAACCGCTGCACGCACCAATGCGGATTCCCAATTGGCTGAGCTTCGTGCACATCGGGCAGAGTCGCCAGTACGCCCTAAACTGGAGGAGATGCACCCTAACGAGGCTCCATTTAACGGCTCCCCTACGCAGAAGCGAAGCAAGACGAACGGAAGGCGCAACTCAGTTCTTTCGACTCCTACTCGCAAGGTTAACAATGAAAACGACGTGATTCCTGACTCCGGTAGATCAGACCGCACTGCAGATATTCTCAGCTTCAACAATAGACAAGATCTAAAGACAGAAGTAGAAGAGTTGCAGAACCAACTACAAATATCACAGATGCAGAACCGCCACCTTCAGAGCCAGCTCGAACGTATTACGCCGACGCCAGAGATGAACCTTGATGATAGCGATAGTCCCTCGGTTCGTCGAATGAAGAAGCTAGAGCAAGCCAACAGTCGACTACATGATATGCTCGACGACTCGGCCAAGAAAGTTTCCAAATTGGAAAAGTCAATTAGGAGTGGTGAGTTGTCCGTGCGGGACCTCCAAACCAAATCGCACGAAGAAATTCTCGACCTCCTCAACAGTCAAGAAGACTCTAGGCGTGCACTTCTCCACAACCACAACGACGCCATTGCCGAATTAGCCGACGTCAAGGAGCATTTCGAGAAAATGAGACACGAACGTGCAAGACTGGAGGTTGAGCTTCGAGATACAAAGTCGGATTTACAAGAAATGGCCGTTGCTCGAGAACAAGAAGCCACTAGCCGGAGCCAATTGCTTCAAGAATTTACCGATCTACAGATTCGCCTAGACGCCGAAAGTTCTCAACTAGCAGATGTGACTTCGAGTCTCGAAATGTATAAGAGCCGTGCCGACGAATACTTCAGTAAACTAGAGCAAGCTGAGATCGCTGTTCTAAAGGCAACGCGGGCAGAGCAATTTGCCAAATCTCAAGCTAAAGAGGCAGAGGAGGCATACGCCGAGATTTTGTCTCAACGAAACAAATCAGACGGAAGCATGGAGGACGTGTTACGCCAGAACCAGCGCCTTGAGGAGAAGCTCGAGGATCTGTCAACAGATCTTGAGGCTGCATTGCAATCCAAGAAGCGTCTACAGCATGAACTGGAAGACTATAGGAGCCAGAGAGCTATCGATCTTGAAGACAAAGAGTCACAAATGGAGCAAACTCGTAAGAAGTATCAAGCAGAGTTTGCCACTCTTACGAAAGAACTTGACATAGCACGGGAGGAAAAGCTCTTCAAGCAGTCAGAAATTGTTCGATTACGTGAAGAACTCGACGATCTCCGTTCTAAGTGGGACGACGAGGTGCTTAATAGCACAACATGGTCGAAAGAAAAGGCACGTCTTGAAAGTACGCTTGCTGATGTGGTTTCATCTCGCGATGAGGCTGTCAGCGCGCACAATGAAGCCCAAAGCAAGGTCGTTTCCCTTCTTTCCCAAGTTCGGACCCTTCGAAGCTCAGTGGACGATCTTACCGCCGAGCGAGATACTCTAATGAGAGAAAAATCCAGCATTGAAGCGAGACTCAAAGAAGCCAAGGCTAATCTTGAAGATTTGGCTAATAGCGAGAGCCCAGCTATGCGTAACGCAGCCAATACGGATAAAGAAATATTGGACCTCAAGTCTAGAGTGGCTCAACAAGAAGACATTGCTGCTGCTGCAGTGGAGAAGATGCGAAGGGCCGAATCCCTTGCTACCGAAGTGCAGAAAGAAATTGCAGCTGAGCGTGAGATCAGCGCGGATTTATCTAAACAAAAAGCAGAACTCGAGAAGAGCCTCAACGAAGTGCAAGTCAAACTTGTCGATCTGGAAACTAAGGGATATTCAAGCGGCAGCCAAGATATCAAGTTCTTGCACAAGCGTATCCAGGAGGTTAGTACAATACCAGATCCCGAGCATAATTGCCCAAGCACCGTGATACTATCGCGATCTCCAACAAGACCCCTATCCTCTTTGTTCCGTAAGTTTACAAGGCGTGCTGCTAATAACCCATCAACGCAATAGCTCGAATCTCAGCTCGAGGCCCAAGAAAACGAGCGGTCGAAATCGCAACGTTCCGTCCGCAACGTAGATCGAATTGTAAAGGATCTACAATCCCAGATAGAGCGCAAAGATAAGCAAGCAGTGCAGCTCAACGATGATGTATCACGACTACGCGACAGGGTAGAGAAGCTCCTTGTAACAGTCGACGAACTCCAGGCTAGCGAGAGTGATATCCAGCTGTCGGCACGTCGGGCCGAGCGGGAACTGAGGGAGGAAAAGGAGAAGACACTACGACTAGAGCGTGAGCTAGAAGGTTGGAAGCACTTACGAATGGAAAAGGGGAGTGTGAACGGTAGTGTACGGCTTAGCACGCCGGCATTAGAAGGGACACGGCGGCTCAGCGGATGGCGAAACGGAACTGGAACTGGAGGCGATGCGGACGAAACGGCGAGTCTTGGCGGAACCGGCGTCGAGGTACCGAAACGGACAAGCAGTATCGGACGAAAGCCGAGTCTAACCAAGGGCTTTTTATGAAGGGTAAAGGACTGGGGGGACTATGGAGAGCATTATTAATGTATCAACGATCAAGCGGCGGCTTATGTATTTTACGGAACTACGCTTGTATTAATCACGATAGTGCATTGGAACGAGGAAGGGGGATGGGATAATGTTGAGGTATTGAGATGGTGGTATTTTATGTGGCATGGTCGAGTGTCAGTAATGATAGGACACGGATTAAGCGGTCGTCTAGGTTTGCTGTGAGCTTGCTCCTGTTTATGTTTATCTTCAAAAAGGAGGCTGCGTTATTTCTGCCAATACCCTCTTAAGAAGCATGTTAGCGATAGGGGTTTATGTACAATGATACGATTATATACATTCCCACACCAATATATGTCCGAGACATAGTATTCAATTCCAACCGCGCGATACACGGCATCGCAGTAGGTAACCCTATCACCCGAAGTGCGACTTGTCTCATATAACCCGGGCGCTCTCTGTCCTCGCTATTAATTCATCGCGGAATAGCGTCTATTGGATTTCTTACCCCCGTGGCACGGCTACGTAGGGTTTGCCAAAAGCCACATCTGTCAAGCAATACGCCGTGGAAAGTAGCACTGCAACAGTGTTTAGCTTCGTAGATGGAGCGTTTGTAGGATTACACAAACACGACTTTATAAGCACTTATAAAGAAGCTGTCGCGAGAAGGTTTCGCGCGTAGAGGAGTTCTAGGGTATTTTGAAGGACATAAAATTGCTTGCTACTATCTCCAGAGATCCTACCAACCGGCCGGCGTGGTTTAGTTACACTTGCTTCTGTCTCGGTGTAAGACCTCCACATACGCTTCCCCGATAATCATAGGATATACTCAATTCCAAACGGTAGACCACGTTGAACGTCACTGTCATGAAACATTCACCCATTCCACCAAAATGGGCAACATCCTCAGTTCTTGCCACGTCTTCTACGTCGGGTACGAGTTCTCTCGGGTCTCTGCCCACGGGTCTAGTAACGATACAGGCGACGATACAGGCGACGATAAGGCACGTGCCCCGTACGGATCGCGCCGAGTCTTCCCGGAACTGTGTCGTTGTCCCCAAGGCGATGGCTCTCAGGATCGGGAGCGCTGGGGAGGATGGGGAGGAAAGGTTGTGGGTATCCAGAGGAGGAAGGGTTGCGTATGAATTTTTCTCTTTTAGTTAAGCTTGTACCATACCTTCCTCCTTTTCCTTATTTCCATCCTCTTGCGCATGAAATATTTGCTTAAAGCCCTGGCAAAGAAAAACGGGGATAAGAACTAGCACTAACAAACATCTACAGAAAACCAGTGACCACTGGGCGCTCAACCTCCGGCCTGATATTGACGTCTTACGGCTTCCGCGACGGATCAAGGGGTTCCGAACAAAGATCCCAGGCCGATGCAAGAAGACCTGCGGTAAGTAACACGACGATCCATAGCCGGGGATTCTTGTTGGAAGTATTTCGCAGTAGCAACGAACACCGCCATTACATAGTTCCAAGCCAGACAGATAGCTATGAACCAATATGATCTTTTTGCTAGCTGTTGAGAGGAGTTGGAGAAGTCATCATAAATCCAGATGATTCATAGCAACTTGAGATTCCGCATCCGAAATGTCCACCCATGGTGATATACAACTACAATACAAACATGCGTGGTAGAAAAAGACCAGTAAGGCTTCTACGCTCCCTCCTTTCTTGTCTTTTGCCTTAGAGTCTCCAGTAGAATCCAGTGTATGCAAAGAGGAAATGCATACCTAGGTATTTGGCATCCTGCTCTTATGCACCCGGGCTCACCCTCACCCTCCTCATGACACTTTCCCGATAATCGTCCCACTCTTTAGCGATTTGCTCCCAGTACCCTTTATAGAACCTTAATTTTCGTATTTCCTCTTGCTCTCCAGGATCGTCTCCAGGATCGTCTCCCACGTACTTGAGAAAGTGAAAGCCATCTTCAGTCCTGAGAATGTCGAGATCTTCAACTGCGAATAGAGCGTCTCGGGTCAAGATTGGGTCATTTAGCTGCTTGAACCATTCGGGTTTATCGGTACCGAGGCGTCGCCTATGTGCTTCCCCTATATGATTCGCGTAGTTAGTAATAGCTTATATGATAGCAAAAAGCTTATAAGATATTGTTTATTTTGGCTCAGAGGAGGAGGATTCGGTGAAGTTAAATTCAAGGCCGACTTACATGCTTCGTTGATGTCCTCGGCGGACGTATTGATAGTTTCATCTTCTTGTTCGAGATTTTGTAGCTGAAACCAACGGAGTGTGGCATTTCGGAAATATCCTGAAAAAAACTCAAGACAACGGTCCAGATATTTGAGAATTTCTTCGTACTCATGCAGGCTGCAAAAGGACACTATAAAAGTAAACGTTTCGAGGCGTGTCTGACGGACTGCTTGTCGACGAGAGGGTGTAATGGCTGCAAGGTATTTGCAAAGGTCAGTGCCGACTCCGAACGCGAAGTGGTTGAAATTGTAAAAGGGCTGAAAGTAGTCAAGCTCTGCGTAGATGGTTCGACATGTACGAGCAAGTGGAATAACACTCAGAACATGCTCATCCGGTTTGTCGGCGCCGACGATGTCTTCAGAACTACATGGCTTGAGCATATTGGAATAGCACTTCTCCCGAGAGGGCCAAATATCTCCGTGAGCAGATACTGCATATTCGTAAATCATAAGGCGAACCTATGACGATTGTGAGTTTATTTCTATTGGAAATGGTGTTATGCTGATTCAGGGAAATATAATATACCTCGAGGGGAAGCCATGAGAGGAACTTTGAAGAGTTGTTTAGCTGGGTGGGTGATTGGGTAGGTACTTAACAATTGATATGGGGGCAGTAGGGAGAAGTGTATTTGTAGACGATCTATGGACTTGAACTGAGAAGAATTATAAAGGGGGAATCACTAGGGCCTTGATCAAAGCAGGTACTGTTCTACTACGTATAGAGATTATTCATGATGATTTTATGAGAGAGGAAAGGAGATGAGTGCTTTGCAACTTAGTCAACTACCTATAACTACTTCCATCTACCATCATGTTTGATATAACCATAAAGCTTATAGCAAGGCGAGCCGAAGCAACCTAGACTGTACGGCTTTAGAGTCATCTTACAAACAAGCACGAGCACAAAAGGATTTACGAGGACAAGTTGAAGTAGGTAAAGATCAAGCTCAGCTGGTTTTTATTTTGGGGTATTACTATTACTATAAATCCATCCATGTTTTTATACACGCTCCACCGCCCAAGCCACGCCCTCCTTTCCCGACCTCGCCGTCATCGAGAAGCGGGAGAAGCCACTCCCACCGGGCCGCCACAAAGAAAGGCCTCGGTGTGCCAGTTTATAATTAAAAGAAAACCCATCTTGTTTTCCAGGTTCCCGAAGGTATGCAAGTTCGTTCGTAAGGATCGTAAGAATCTTATGTTGACGGCAGTGGCCATGTTGTACTGTACAGAAGGAAACTCGCCTGTGCTGAGGCTAACTGCTATTTTTTGTTTACTTATAGTGATGACTGCGTGCTTTATAGAGCGGCGACGACGACCATACCGGCAAAGCCGAGGAAGCACATGCCAGCACCGACGTGGGCAGCGCCGGCGGTTACGATCACAGAGCTGCTGCTCGGGGTCGGGTAGAAGACACCAGTACCGGAGGGGGCAGCGGTGACAAGAGTCGTGGAGCCACCAAGGGTAGGGTAAGGAGCACCACCAGCGGGGATAGTGGGGGTTGAGGCGGGAGTGTCAGCGGTAGGAGTAGCGACTGGGACACTAGCGACGTAGGTACCGGGCACAACAACGACACCAGTGGAGCTAGGTCCGTTGGTGGCAGTGCTGAAGACAACACCGGGGACGGTAAGGCTGGTGCTGATGGTCACGGTGCTGCTGGAGCTGGGGATAGTCTCACCAGCATCGTTGGTGCAGGGAACAACGACGGTGGTGGCAACCTCGATGGTGGTGACGGCAGCAGGGGGAGCAGTGGGAGTAGCAGTGAGGATAGTGGTGATAGTCTCAGCGCCAGTGGCAATACCGGGGTTGCTGGGCACGAAAGGAGCGCAGATACCCTGGAAGTAGCTGATAGCATCAGCGATGACTTCATCGGACTCGCCGTGGGCGTACAGGCAAGTGAAGATGTTCTTGACGAAAGCGGCGTCAGGGCAGTAGCAAGCGGAGTCGGTGTTGTCCTTGCAGCCAACGCTGAACATCCAGGTGTTCAAGCAAGAGGGAACAACATTGGGGCAAGGGAGAGTCTCAACGGGGCCAGCGGGAGTGCTGCTGCTGCTGGAAGCAGGGGAGGTTCCAGAAGGACCAGTGGGGGTTGACTCGATGGCAGACTCAGTAGGCTTGGCAGCGGACTCGGTAGGCTTGGAAGCAGGGGTAGAAACACCAATGGTCTCGGTAACAGGGCAGATGGTAGTAGAGACAGGGACGGTGACAGTGACAACAGTGTTGGAGCCAGCAGGGCAGTTGGTAATGGAAGGACCACAGCTAGTGATGGTCTGGACTGAGGTGGTGAAAACGGTGGAAGTAGTCAAGTAGCTAGTAACAGAGAAAGAGGAAGAAACAGCAGCAGTAGAGCTGGTAGCCTGAGTAGACTGGACAGCGGATGTGGTGCTGTTGACGATGGGGTAAGAGTTGGTAGGCGCCGAAGGGGAGCTGGGGCTCTCGGTGGAAGCGCTAACAGAGGACGAAGCACCGGTGGACAGAGTAACGCTAACGGTAGCCGAGGAAGACTCGGAGACGCTAGCAGAGCTGGAAGAGGTGACAACGGAGGCCAAGCTGCTGCTGGCAGGGGACGAGGAGCTGCTGCTGACGATGGCGACAGAGCTGCTGGAAGCGCTACCGGACGGAGTGCTGGAGGGAGTGTCGGGCTTGGAAGGCTTGGTAGGCTTAGGAGGCTTAGGCTTCTCGCAGTCGAAGTCGATGTGGTGGATACCGAAGTCACAAGAGTCCTTGGGCTTGGAAGGCTGCTTAGGGTAGACAACAGTAACATCGGTGGCACCACCGCACTGGGTGTTCTCGACGACAGTACCGGAAGCCTTGCAAGGAGATCGGTGCTTGCAAGAAGAGCCATCGGGCATAGTGTAGTGGAACTCCAAGTCACAGTCAAACTCAGGCGAAACCTGGAACTTCTTGATGGAGGTCTTGTTTACACCCTTGCTCTTGTCACAGCTGATCTTGGGGCTCTTTCCCTTGTCCTGGGTAGCCCGGCCGGTAATACACTTGCTCTGGAAAGTTCGAGCAGTCAACTCATCCCGCTTACCGAACTTCTCGCCACAAGTGAAGCCGCTCCACTTGAATCCTTTGTACGAGTCAAATCCACCGAAGGGAAGATCAGACCAGTCGATACCCTTTACGATGTCCGGGATACAGACGTTATCTGTGTTGTCGGGGCAGGTGAATTGGGGGGCATTATGAAATCCAAAGAAGCCCGTGGCCGTGACCTGGCTGATGCCAGCAGCCAGGGAAACAAGCGCGAAGGAGTACTTCATTTTGATTTAATTCTTGTCCTGGGTAAGGTAGTAGCTGTGGAATTCCTATTGTAGAGAATGCAGATATTCCTATAATGACTGTATTATAACAAGAGAAAAGGAAGGGCGGAAGTAGGATAACGAATGACCTAGACTTCCAAATAGGAAAGAAGCGACAGCGATGTCTACCTTCAAAGGAAAAGAAAGTGATGATGATAAAGAAGGGGATTTTCTCGATACAGATGAGGAAGAGATTTACCAACATATATACCAGATCCCAACGAGCAACCGCGAGCCATTCGTTTGGAGAGGAGGTTTAACGAAGGCCTGCAGGTAGAGACCCGACCCTGCTTGACCGGGATCTAGGATTGGCTGTTATTATTCCAAGCACCCATTCTGAGGCCTGTGGGCTCTCATCCCCTGTTCTAGGATCGAGCAAGACCTAGGCCATAAGGTAGCCTTCTAGCTAGGAGGAAGGTTACCCAAAGCGGCATGGTATAGCTCTCTCATGGAGGTCGGAATGTGAAATAGACACACGCTAGGAGCCCGCGTGAAGTTGAAAATGTCTTGGAACTCCACAACAGTTCGACCGAGTTGAAAGCACAGAGCGCGCGGCTGCTAGCCGGGTGTGTCTTAGATCCTGGTGTGGTATCTTCAGGGGGTTCCAGTCAAGGATCACCTGCACACTCCATCCGTTATTCCTAGCCAGTTAACTCGACCCCGACATATCGTTTCTAGCCAATAGCAGCCCCTGTTTGCTATGATTTTGGTTAAGAAGCTGCCACAATATTCACATATTCTTTTGTAAATCATGCTTGGGTGCCCATTCCCCTACCTAATTGTTGCCATAAACAGATAGCTGCTGTTGCCATTAGCATTTGTAGGAGTAAGCCGTAAGCTACCAGAAATAAACTGGCTGACACATCTTTGTTAGTTGAGTGTAAAGATGGTAAAAAGAGGATGGCTGTCATGAAACAACGACACCCTTCCATCTTAGATCAAGGTAGAGAAGAATTGCCCTGTTGTACTATCATCAGATGCTTCGGCCTCCTAGATTGCATAGATGCATGGCATTGGGAAACTTGCCAGAAGCAAAGCTAGACTGGCTCAGAACTTGATGGAGCCCCTTACTAGAAGCTACATAGTAGAAGAGATAGAGTGAGCGATGGTGGTTTGTTCAATTTGAAACAGGCACAGCCACTTTTCCTCTAACCTGAGAAGCTGACCCTAATGCAGGTACAGCGCTATCGATGAGTTGCATCTGTGAACTGGAGTCAAGGGTTAAGGGTCAAGGGTGGC
Organism: Daldinia sp. FL1419; assembly: GCA_025201765.1. Lineage (NCBI taxonomy): Eukaryota > Fungi > Ascomycota > Sordariomycetes > Xylariales > Hypoxylaceae > Daldinia > Daldinia sp. FL1419. The sequence goes on along the minus strand of MU623535.1, from coordinate 31,252 downwards.
AACGTGGGACCACCGATTCGATTACAGGATGGATTTTATCGGACGGTGAGATCTGTTAAAGCCCCTGTAACGATCGGTATTTTTCTGCCAGTAATTTGTTCAACCCCACCTACATACGACAATCCGTCAGTTCAACGTTACTGCTATGTAAAAAAGATCTCCGTTCGCCTCGTCGAGTTTTACCTTTCACTTACATGTATAGCTCTTGGATGTCCCTATTAACTTTAGTCGACCATTAGGAGTGACTGATCCGAACGGGTCTTTGTTAGATAGTTCTATTTGATAAACTAACTAGGCGTAATTGTAAAAAATGAAGTCTACTATAACTTGACGAGACCGGACCTTATTTCACTGTCTACTCCATCGGAATAGGAGTTGGATAATACGGAAAGCAACAAAAGCCGCCACCTAAGCTAAGTATATAATATCAAAACAACACCGAGAGGGAGTTAGTAAAGTTAGGTAAATGTGGTTTCTGCTAGACTCGTTAAAGTCTTCCTAATTGGAAAAAATAGTATGAAATAAGTACCTACGAATGAGATGTTCCGGGTAATTTTTCGTGGCTAGAGACTGCTCAGTGGCTACTAGAGAGGTATCCATAGTTATGTCAACTAAACTTTAGCTTTATGGCTTGGCAGGGCAAGGACAAGGCGGCAACAGGGGAAGACTAATCAGGTAAACAAGGGGTCGAATCAAAGATCTTGGCACCTCCCTAAGAAGCAAAGAAGCGAGAACTAACGCCGTTAGCACCGTTAGCCCTTTTTGGAGCTTAGCACTCTTATTAGCCCTCTGCTGCTTTTATGTTTCACCCTTGAAGCTGAAGTCTCACCATTTTCTTACCTACTCGCCTACCTTTTTCTTCTTCTACGTGATTAGCTACAAAGTCATAATTGGGTCAGCTTTGAAAGAGCCGAACTTCTCAAATCTTAGGTAACCACCTGAATACCTAGGTATTCTCCCTTTCCCCTAGTCTCCAGATCCCTATGCGATAATATCCGCCGATATTCCGAGTTAGCTCCTTGATCTAGACAAGGAAAAACCCGGATCAGTCGCTTCATACCGAGAACCGAGCTTCTGTGCACAATCATGTACTATAGTAGCTTCCCCTATTAGGACGACATGTGGTCCACTACGGGGTAAATACGAGCCGCACGCATTACCTGAGACCTACCCTTGATTGATGCGACGGTGGTTGACCATTCTGCCATTACAGTATCGTCCCATTTTCGGTGTGGAAACCCTTCTAGGAAACCTCGTCGTTATAGATCATGTTATATACTATCTACATAGCCATCGATGGAACAAGATGTTGCCAACTTTTTTTTTGCACTCGGTTAAGAGCTGTCAAGTTTTTCAGAGTTCTTTATTCATTAGCTCTCCCGAAGCCAAGACGCTTCCCAACGGGTCCAAGCACAATTTCCTGTACGAGGTGAGAGATGAAAATACGATTCTTAAAACGGCTGATTCCGACGGACTGGTTAAGCTTTTGGGTTCCTAATTTCGTTAAAGAGGAAGCTATGATGGGTGTGGTTGTATCAGGGGCAGTGCGTTTAATCTGGGAGTTCAATCTATAGGATCAATTTAAGCGACGGCCTAGAACGACGGGCATGGAGGGATCGACAGGTGCACCTTCCCTTTTCAGGAACAAGCTATCGTTATCGACACCCATGGATGACAGACGATGAGGCGACTAGCATATGTACCGTCTAACCGTTCTCTGGGGTCTGATCACCAATAGCCTCCTCGTGGTCGGACATGAATTACCTAACAGACGCCATATATAGTATATGGCTGCGGATTAAGTCTCCAAACCCAGAAAAATGGTTTATTAGATTGCTTCTTTCATATTTCCATAATGCTGGATTAGGGTCTCGATCGAAATGGGAGACCTTTCCGGAATCCAACAATGCGACGCACAGTTATATACTCTATATTAGCAGAGATATCCGGATATTTAAATTTAATTAATGTATCACGCATGCAGTACGGCAGCCGAGGAAATGGGGATGAGTGTTATAGCAAATCTAAGGTTTAGGGGCCTAAGGAAGCGTCCTTTCTCGAAGCGGTCATAAATGACGCATAGAGCCTCTTAACCATAGTAGCTTAGTAGCTAGAGGGCCCCCCAACGCGAATGTTATTCACGTCAAGTATATTTACTAGGCGAGATTAAATGGTGCTTTAAAGTCTACAATCTCGGGTGGCATCACATCATAGTAAGCGTGTTCAAAGTTTCGTCTGCTAAAGATTTACTATCCAAGCTGTTGGAATTGTTGGGTTCTAGGGCATTAAATTAACTATTAATAGCTGCAAGGCGCTACGACTAGATGCGATCGGTGCTGCGAGCGAGTGCGTTCTGTTCCGGTCTTTCGGTTATGTGCTGATCGCTATTATAACCCCTACTGTTGATCCGCGGGAGCTAGACGCTGACGACAATAATCCTGCAGGAACAAAACCCAATTGGTTCCCCCGCGAAGTAAATCATAAACGAAGATCGATCTGTCGAGATCCTTTTTGATTAATTGTCGATTCGCACTCCACTATTTCAAGCTTTTGCTTCAGATTTACAACTTGAACCAAGTAGACCAAAGTTAAGTTCGCGATAAGCGTAAACGCAAATGCATCGAGGGGTTCTTATACTTGGCGATGCCTCTCTCAGTCCCGCTAGGTATGTAGCATGCAATTACTTATGCGCGAGTAGCATATATGCGAACGGCATATAATACCAAGGCCGCCTCATACAAATATGGCGAATGGTCAAACAGAAACTGGAACACGGCACATTGACTGGCGACTGCATTAAGGAAGACGTCGTGAGTCCGAGCTGTCCGGCACAATGCGTAATAATCGAGATTAAGAGGAGGTGGCTATGTATCCGGGGTTAAGCAAAGCTAGAAACGGTAAGTTAGGGAGCTGTATATGAAGTATATCGTATGACAGATATTTACAAACATACCTACCTACCTAGGTAGCAAACAGTAAGCCAAACGCGCATCTAAAATATCACGTCGGGGATCAATTGTTAATTATCATATTATTGTAAATTCAGGAAGTCATCCGGGAATTATCCAACAAAAGCAAGTCGAATTGGTAAACAACGGTAGGTTAGATGCTTTTATCTCCTTCCAAAACCGTCAAATATAAGGCTTGGAGGATGCGTCGCTATAATCCAACGCTTCCATCTCCCCCCTTTTCATCTACCTACCTAAGACATCCAAAAGCGAGCTTACTTATATCTTACTTACACGTAAGCTACCTACGTGAAGTCAACATTTGCTGAAACAGTAAAGATACCTTATATATGCTGGTCCGTCTCTCGGGACCGAACTGGCCCTTGACCTGGCTTACGACGTCTAATTTTGACTACCTCGACCTTGACCTTAGGTGTGTATCGACAGACTATTATTATAAGAGATGTATAGAAAAAAAGTAACGGTCTTCGTGATTTTTGCCTCGCGCTTACATTAAAATGGTACCGCGGTGTAAAATGTGACTCGTAGCTCGAGGTGCGAGTGCGTAGTTCCATTGAGTGCTCGGTATATAGATTAGCGGCGCTTATAGGTGTTTCGGTATCCTTTCTGTTCTACCACGCCGCGCCATCGTGACTTATCCTAATTTCCACGGTCTAGCAATTGATCCATATTGACGCTGTGCTATTGTATCGCACGCGCATATAGCCATGTATTAGCTGCCTTGCATTAGTACGACATACACGAACAACCGCCACGAGAGAAGAAAGAAAATACGCTTCGGTACTCGGCGGTTACGTTTTCACTTGATTAGATCCAACCAATCAATCCGACGCAGCTCACCATGCGATCTCATCTAACGTAAAAATTTGGTTCTATTTTCTTCTCCTTGCTCTCATAAGCACGCATATGTTCCTAACCTAGGTTAGGCAATTATGTACGCTAGAGACAAGTTTGTGTCCAGTACGGTCTAGTACGGTCTTGGGCAGCCTAGCCGCCACCAGTCTGCATCCTCCGTAACCTCTCTTCCGCAGCCCGAGCCCGTCGTTCCCGATCGAGCTTCATTCTCTGCTCGGGAGTAAGTCCTCGTACTTCCTCTTCGCGCTTCTCCTGCGCAGATTTCTTTACGCCGCTATCCAGGAGGCTCTTCCCGCGCCCTTTACTATTGCTATCGGGAACCTTAGGCCCTTCGCTCTTAAGCCGTTGCTCTTCGACCTTTCGCCGTTCTGCCTCTTTCCTCTCCTCTTCTTTTCGCTCGCGCTCGTCGCGCTTTTCTGCTTCTTCTTTTTTTATGGCGGGAGGGACGCGCGCGGCTTCCCAGTCCCATTTGGCCTCGCCTAGCTCGTAACGGGCTACCCTAAAGGCATCCCGCGTTGATCGATCACCAGCTAGCTCGAAAGCAGTCTTACCCTCGCCGTTCTTGATGGTAGGGTCTGCGGCTCCTTTTAGCAGGAGTCCTAGTACTAGAGGCGCCGAGTTTTGGTTCGCGGCTAGATGTAATGGAGTTGGCGCGTGGTAGTTCTGGGCTGCGTCCGCTGGCTGGAAGAGGAAATTGGCGGATATGTTGTTGCTCTTCAAGTAGGATAATAGGGCAGGTAGTTTAGATCTTCGGATGAAAGCTTGCAGTTGTGATGTGTGTAGTAATGATGTCTCTTCCTCCTCCGTTAACTTGGGCGCAGCCTGCTTCGCTGGTTTAGAAGTCGTCTTCGCAGACGAGTCTTCCCGAGCCTTTGCGGCTTGGGCCGGATCTATTTCGCGGACTTTTAACCGCGTTAATTCGATAAATGACCTCATCAGCTCATTTTGAGTTGCCCTTCGCGTGCTAAACGGGAAGCCTCGTATACGCGGATCGTTAGCTCGTAGGACTTGGCCTTCGTAAGGGCCGAAGAGAGTTTTCCGGTTCGTAGATCCCGTCGCCCGAATGAATAATAACTCTGCCGTGTCGAGAAGACCCTTCCAGTCCTGTAAAAGTAGTCGGACCTCGTCCGTCAGGGCCTGCTCGTTGTACCGACGAATACTGGAACCGGCCGAATGGGCGTTGCCCTTCGCATTGTCGTTTGCTGATTGCGAACCACCTTGTTTCCTCCTCGTGGTATATCTGTGGAACGTCTTGTGTGCTAATACCGTCGCCTCTCTATTTAAAGGACCTACGGATCCGTGTTTCGTTTGTCGCGGCGCTAGCGATACCACCATCGCTGCGAAATGACCACCACCTATCATACAGAGGAAAATGTGAGGTCCTTTGTAGACGGAGGGTGCGAAGCTACCGTCCGGTCCCGCTTTAGGTACATGTATCGCTTCTAGCTGCTTCTTCTTGATTGTCTCGACGATTGTATTTTCGTCTTTAGATTCCGACAGCGCGAATATGGCGCGGTAGATGCCAAAATAGGTATTTTGAGGTAAAAGAGGTGAACTAAACCATAACAGAGGTTGCGCGCCTCCCCTTCTTTGCTTCTTTCTTGTATTCGCATCTTCGCCATCTCCTTGGTCAACCGTAGTATTATTATAGTCTCCTCCCGAGATGGTAGCCTGTTTCTTCAAAAGGGTTGTTAGGAGGTTGCCCTCCTTGTCGCCATTCTCGTCGTCCTCGTCATCAGAATCCGACGAGTCGGAACCCGAAAGACTCTCGTCGAGATTGGCGATTAGCTTCTCGAATTCGGTTTCTGAGACGGGGTTACTTCCGCGCAACTTCTGCTTGAGGTTGTAGTGGTGTAGGTCGGATTTCAGATGGCTACGCTGGTCTTGTACGCTGGCGAACGAGAGGGCGCATAATGAGCATGATTGTGACCCCACTACCATCGACGAACTTCCAGATGTCGCATCTTGTGTTTGTGGCTGTGCTGCAGACTCGGTCGGCTCATTGGCCGTATCTTGGACTTCGACGGCGGCGTCTCGTTTTAAGGAGAGGGAATTGAGGACTTGGTCAGGTAAATCATAGACTGTTGGTGGGGCGGTTAGAATGAGTATTATGAGGGTCGGAATGAATATTCACCATAGAGGGGTCTTCGCAGAATGTCGTCTACTTTTTGATCCATTTCTTGCGACGTTGACCTACAATATTATTTCGTTGGAATATAGGACAAAATCGAGGTTTACAAAAAAAAGTTAAAATAAAAAATAAAGATCTATAAAGGATGGGCCCCTCTGATGAAGGTGGGTTGGAGTGAGGATAAGTAGGTGCAGGTTAAGGGAGTTTGTTATTATGGAATGATAGCTTTGGTGGGGTAGCTTCTCTAATAAATTACCTTGCATCTGTTATACTCTTACAATGTAGGTACTTATAATTACAAATGTTTCTACTAAGGATGCACGGCGGTGACTCAATTGGTCACTATAAAAATTAATTTTTTTCCTATCGGCCTGTATGACGCATCGGAATAATCTTATTAGTAAAGAGTAAAGAGTTAGCCTTCTTACCTTTTACACTGCCTCTCTCGATATAGACGCCAATACCATCCTGATTACCTAAGTACCTAACCTAGTTTCTGTATATCATCGTTTCAACCATCGCAGGTACCAACAAAGCAACTAGCCTAGAGAGCAATGCCAATTTTAGGGCCTTATCTTGTTCGTTTTATGTCAAGAGATGCTTGCTTCGTCTTAGCCGAAGACAATAGATCGACTTACGTCCTGATAATCTGTTCTCTTTATTCACAACTACAAAACCGCCATACAGCTTCCCAGTATAATTCAAACAATCTCTTTATAGAGGATATTTCATCTTTCGACTTTAACACAATGTCAATAACCAGTGTGACTGAACAAAGAAAGGCTTTGGAACCATCATGCTCGACCTACAAATACCCTCGAGACCCATGGTACACAACTGTTGCTATTTTATATTTTTATTACGACAGTGACGGTAGAAATAAACTTCTCAGGACAGAGCCCTTTTCTAATCACCACTTCTTCCCATTACTTCCTAGATATCTAGCAGCGTGTAGACAGTGACATATTACTTACGCTTCTACCTATCTAGGTAAGTAACGAGATCCACCATGCCGTGCCACTGTAAACGCCTCACGATCCGCTACGCTTGCCGTCACAAGGAGCAAGAGTTTTTTAGATGTTGGCGGTACAACTTTGTCAAGAATTACTTTTGTGTAGGCAGCATGGTTCCCGAGTGCGATCCAGTACGTAGTACAGAATACGTGCACAAAGTCTGTCACGATTGTCTTGATTACTTCTCTGAAGAATTTGGCAGAACAGCCGCTTATTCTGTAAGCCAGAAATTCCTCGAGTATAAATATAATAACGGAATGCATAATCAAGCTATCAATCCGAGGACCATTCCTCGCGACAAATATACCGTCTCTCAGGCGGCACTCCAAAGACTAACTGAGCGTGTCAGAGAAGATGAAATTGCCAGGTCTGCTGAAAACCCTACTATGGCTAGGCGAAAATTGGAATTATTTCAGGTTCCAAGCCCGAGGGAAATCTCACGAGTTCTGAATGATTCCCCGGCTATGACTCCACAGCTGTCGCGCCCAGTCCGTCGGAGCAGACATCAAATCATCCATGAGGAGCGCTGTAGAGCGCACCGGATGGACGAACACGTCGTACCCCTGAGGAGAATGCCTGTTTATTACAGGTCTGCGCCGATTAATAACACGTCTCCTTATAGTTCACCTAGTAGCTCCTGCCCGATGATACCAGAGACCACGGTCGGATCCCCGGTCAGGGAACACGGGACCGGCACCCCTATCGATCTCTCGGACTTGGTCGACGATGACTTTGATGATCCCCCAGCTGCTCGTGGTAAGCCTCCTAGTGGCCCACCAATTCAACCTAGGCCCATTCGCCCGAGAGCGAAGACTGGTCCACTCCCGTCGAAACGGTCCGACTGTTCCCTCGTCCAGCGAATGACTGAGAAGGCCGAAGAGATCGAAATGAGAGGATACCAACAGGAAGATGTGATCAGAGTTCCCGCAATCAAAGGTGCACCCAAAATTCCTACGTGGCGTACGGACTCCCCTAACTCTGCTGGTGGTATTGACGTCCTAGGGCAGCCGATGAAGACTGTCAGTTATGTCGAATCTAAACATGTTGAACGCATTCCGAAGATTCGTACCGCACCTGCAAAATTCGTACGGGTTAAATCCTCAGCAGACTCCCCCATGCTCAAAACAGCTTCTCCGGTGGGTGGCGTGTCAAGTAAGTGATTTCCCGCAACTTCCGTGCTCGCCCGCCTCCACGAGAGTGATCCTGGACAGGACCAAGAAAAACAATACAGCTGACCCTGGACCCCAGTTCCGCGACCGCGAGTATCCGGCGTACGCCTGCCAAATAGCATGACGTTCTACCATGAGCGCGGAATTCCATCAGATAATTATATGGAAAAGGACAGTCAAACTGGTGACGACGATGATACCCCCAGTAGTCTTATATCGGTTAGTACTCCCCCTCTCGCCTTTTCGTGCGGTATTCAACCCTGTCTTTACCCCTCCAATGGTTCCAATTGTAACGAGTGTTTCAGCTGTCGAGAAAGACAGCGAACCGAACGGAAGTGGCGAGTAGGATGGATTTGAATTTTCCACGCTAGTAAGTAAATAAAGGTAGGGGAGGGTGCAATACAGTGATTTTACTACTCTGCCTTGGAATCGCTGGATGTTTCGCTGGATCGTTTTGTTCGGTGTTCTGTGGCGTTTATACGGTGGGTCATGAGCGTATTTATATTCCCTTTGTCTTATTATATTGTACCCAGGTATATACGGTGGATTCATCTATTCGCTTGGTGCGTGGAAATATTCATATGGAGAGAAGAACAACACGATAGAAGACTCTTTTTATGGCAGGGGAATAGAGGAACTGTATTTTCGGGCTGTTCTTGTTGGACAAGATTGGTTACCTTTACTTCGAAAATGCTCTGGATAGCGCCTTTACGACTACGTCCTTATAAATATCACAGTTTCCTATGTTTATATATATTTCATTTTGTCTTGTAGACTAGGCATTTATAACTATTTTGAATGTGACGTATACTGTAGTTCTTATGTAACTAGGTAGCTTAAGTCAACAAGACGAAGAACATCATTACAAACTTATTAAGTCAGGAATTCAAACATTTAAGAAAGTGCCTAAAATATCGGAATACGGATGGAATCTGACCGAAAATATTGGGGTATCATTGAAGTATGAAGAAGACAGCTTTAACCTACATCAAAGTAGCTTTGGATCCGACCTAACTCATCTCCTTAACTAGCTTTCGTACTAACTTTTTCTGCTGGTCAACCGTGAGCCTATTCTCGTCCGTATCCTTCACTGCCCGTCCAACTATTAGTACAGTCTTGGTATTCTCACTATTGACCCATATCTTCCCGTTCCTACCGACCGCGGTCTCGAAGGCGAGACCAGCAGACCCTAGCTCCTCTAGTACGACAACCTTTCCCTCCTCGGCGGATTTTCGCATTAGAAGTCGCCTTGACATACCTAGGGAGATGTCGAACAACATGCCGCCATTCAGGGGGCCTAGACCATCTGCTTTTCCCGTGCTGGGCGAGACACATTCCAGCTCGGGGTCCATGTGCCGATTCGCAAGGCAGACCCTCGCGTAGACTAAAGCACCAGGACTAAGATTCGGGCGTGTCTTCTTCGTGGCCATCTCGAATGCTAGTTGCGGTAAGATAGCATTAGAAGTATGATTGGACAGCATGACGTAAAAATAGTCAGTTGCTGAGTGATGAACAGTTCCGATGACCAAGTCACCGGCTGCAGGTACGTACTTCATAAGTTGTTATTACGAGGCGTCGAGCGTAGATGTAATGAAAACTTACTCGTCCTCCATTGTTCTCAACCCATATCGAATTCTTCCTGGGATCCGTGACGAGCTGTCCGGCGACTGTGGGTACTAATTCATTTGGAGGGATATGCCGTAGGCCGGGACCGAGTCTCAATGCTCGCTTTGGATGTGATGGGATTAAAGAGGGATCAATTTCGTCTCCTGGAAGAACAAAAACTCTCTCATCATGTGTAGTCGTCATTCTGGATATATGTTGATGCTATGTTATGAGAGGTGAGGCTTTGAAATTTTGGTGGCTGAGTTGCGAAAGATACGTGAATTGAAGTCTGTGGCTAATGAAGAAGCTTTGGAGGGGATATTTGTGGCTGGGTAAGTCTAACTGGTAAAACCCACTTATGAAACATACCCACTTTATGGAACATAAATTTGGTATAATTATAATATAAACTTAATATTATTTTAATTAATATATATTTAAAATTAAATTAATTAAAATAATAATTAATAATTTTGTAAATTATGAACAATATATTTGCTAGGTTATGATTAAAGTGCGAGTTGATATTATATTAAGGTATATAACTTTATATTATAATATATTAATGTTAATATTTTATTGAAGGTTTAAAAAAATTTTAAATTACTATAAAGGTGTTAAACCTTTTTAAAAATTATTTCTAAAGTAAGAGAAAGAAATTGCAAATTGAATTACTACAAAGGAAACTTGCAGAAGAGTTTTATCAAAGATAACAATCTTGATTTTTATTAAAAATATGTTATAAATTCAAAATATTAATATATTTATTAATATACACTAAATTAACCATTTTATTAAAAGATATAAAGATATTCACCTAATTATAAAATACCTTATTAATATTAATCATATATATAAAAGTAATAATACAACATTAACAACATTTTATCTTATATTTAATAATATTAAAAAACATTATAATATATAATATAAATATAAATTTAATATAAATAAAACAAATTTATAAAAGAATAAATTATAAAGAATAATAATATTAACAACCTTTAATGAATATTATATATAAATAATTAAATTAATAGTAATTTCTTAAGTAATTATTATAAAATATATTAATGTTATAAATAAGTATAAAATGTTAGTAATAATATATAATAATTTGTAGTTACAAGTATAATGATATGGTTTTAATGTATTTAAATAGGAATATATAGTGATAAAAAAGGGTTGAATTAATAAAGCAATTATAAATAAATAATTTAAGGATATTTTTTTAATTAAAATCCAATTTTAATATTTTAATATTTATAAACTTTTAATATTCAATAATTATTTTATATATATTAACATTTATTTTATATTAAAAATATATAAGGTTAAAATAATATTACTTTATTTACTAATATATTTAAATAATAAAATGTAATTATTTAATATAAATATGTTTTTATTATTGAAAATTTACTTTTACTAAGAAAATATTGTAAATAAAAGGTATTAAATTACTATATTTATTTATAAATAATAAATATTAAAATTATATATAATAGTTAATAAAAAAGTATTTATATTATATAATATTCTTTTAGGTTGGAGAGAGTTAGGGTTATGATTGTTAGATATTAATAAAGTAATCAACTTTAAATAACCTATTCATACACCTTTTATATTACCAACATTCATAAATACACTTCCTTACAAATCATTAAGAGAATAATAGGAAATCTTTAAGAATAATTAAGAACTTAACAATTAATTTAAAAAGTTTAAATAAAAGGAAAGTCCCATTTCTTACAATATTAAAGACCTCATATACAAAAGTGTTAAAACACTCTTTAATTTAACCTTAAAATTATAATTACAAATTTAAAAAAATTTGCATTTAAAGGTTAAATTAAATAAAATAATATTTAATAAATACTAACTTGTGTTATTAAGGTTAAATAAAATATTTTTAAACATTTTAAAAATTAAATCAACTTAATTTAAAAAAGAATTTAAATTATTACCAATAAGGTTTAATTTAAAATTAACAAACAAATATAACAAAAATAATACCCTACAGCATAAATCCCAATTACAGCACAATAAATAGATAGTATTTATTAATTAATTGAATTTTTTTTAAATTTTTTATTTATATTTGAAGTTATACCTAATGTTCCATTTTGGTTTAAATTATGTTTCATAAAGTAGGTATGTTTTATAAGTGGGTTTCACCGGTTAGTCTGCTCTGTGGAATGGAATTTGGAGTTGGCATGTGGGGTTTCTGTGGGCAGGGATGTACTGCATCGAGGAACTTTATTTTTTTTTCTTTTGCTTCTAAGAGATCAAAATTTTGGCAAGGCGTCGAAATCCAAAATCTCACACCCCACCATCGACAAGGTCGTTTTCTTACAACAACACTCCTGGATTCTTTAGCCTCTACGTAAACTTCTTCTTAACAATTTAAAGAAATTCTCCAAGTTTTAGCGAAAATTTGTATCCATGACTGAGAAGGGGGCCAGCCAACTTGGCGTTTCGCCAAGTGATCGATGCGCCATTGGTATATCCTTTGGTAATTCGTACAGCTCTATTGCTTGCACAACCGATGACAGTCCTATTGTCATTGCGAACGAAGATGGAGGTGGGTGGTACGCCCCTAGATCTGCAACACAATCGCTAACTGATCCTATAATATAGACCGACAGATCCCCACCATCCTATCATATGTCGATGGAGAAGAGTACACTGGAAACCAGGCCAAGGCTATGTTAATTCGAAACCCGCAGAACACAGTTATATCCTTCAAGGACTTCCTTGGCCAGGAGTTAGTTCTCCCCATGAGCTATATCGTCGGATAAATACTTACGTTTATACCAGCTTCAAGTCTATCGACCCTACCCACTGCCACGCCGCAGCTCACCCCCAGGATGCGAACGGGACGGTTTCTTTCACTATTCAAGACAAGGTTGAGGGAGAAGCTCCTTCTACCCTTTCTGTAAAGGAAGTATCAACCCGGTACCTACGACGTCTTTTACAATCTGCTTCCGACTACTTGGGAAGGAAGGTTACCTCTGCCGTGATATCAGTCCCTACGAACTTCACAGAGCCTCAGAGGGAAGCCCTGATCCAGGCCGCAAACGACGCTGAGCTTGAGGTCCTCCAATTAATCAACGAGCCTATCGCTTCAGTTCTTGCTTATGACGCACGGCCAGAGGCTGTGCTGGAAGATAAGATAATCGTGGTGGCCGATCTTGGCGGTACACGTTCAGACGTCGCTGTGGTAGCTTCGAGGGGTGGGCTATATACGATCCTTGCGACGGCTCACGACTATGAGTTTGCCGGTGTTCACCTAGACAATGTCCTTATGGACCACTTCGCGAAGGAGTTTATGAAGAAGAACCCCAATGTTGACCCTCGTGGAAATGCCAGGAGCTTAGCGAAGCTCAAGGCCGAATCCGAAGCTGCCAAGAAGGCTCTTAGCATTGGTACCAACGCCAGTTTCAGCGTTGAAAGCTTGGCCGACGGTATTGACTTCCAGACTACCATTAACAGACTGAGATACGAAACCATCGCCCGTAAGGTGTTTGAAGGCTTCAACCGTCTCGTTGAAGGTGTTATTAAAAAGGCTGGATTGGACGTCCTCGATATTGACGAGGTCATTCTCTCTGGTGGCACATCTCACACCCCCAGAATTGCAAACAACTTTCGAGCGATATTCCCTGAGACCACTACTATCCAAGCTCCTGCAACAAGCGCAACCGCTATCAACCCTTCGGAACTTCAAGCCCGTGGTGCTGCCCTTCAAGCCTCTTTGATCCAAGAATACGAGTCGGATGATATCGAGCAGTCGACACACCCTGCTGTCACGACTGTCAAGCACATTACCAATGCCATTGGTGTTATCTCCTTGTCTGATGATGGCGAGGAAGTTTTCACACCCATCATCGCACCAGAGACCGCTGCCCCGGCTCGCCGAACGATCCACATTGCGGCCCCCAAGGATGGAGGCGACGTGCTAGTGAAGGTTGCCGAAGGTGGCACCCACATCAAGGTGACGAAGCCGGAGCCTAAGCCTAAGGAGAACGGCAACAAGGAAGGCGATGAAGACGAGGAAGACAGCGATTTCGACGAAGACGACGAGGAAGAAGAGGAGCACAGGGAGAAGATCTGGAAGATTGGCAACACCCTTGCTGAGGCAGCCGTCCGCGGCGTCAAGAAGGGCGGCAAGGTTGAGGTTACGATCAACGTTGCAGGCGACCTCTCAGTCACCATCACGACGAGAGAAGTCGGAGGTAAGGGTGGCGTCAGGGGAACTTTGGCCGCCCCGTAAGACGGACCACCTACATTGCTAGGTTAAGTATCTAATGTTACTGCTCTTCGCTTATTGGCGTCGGTCTAGTTAAAAAAGGAGGGAAGAGGATCGCGACGCACGGTAGGCACTATTCGATAGATGGAATTGGGGGCGGAATTTTGTTCCATCCTTACCAAAGGCAGAATAGGCATAGGCTTTCGCATATAGGGAATAGAGTAGACATGATACATTTACGCATTTTAACGATTGTACTCATAACGCAATCTGATATATCTTATTCCCTCGCGTTGTGCAAGGTGCAAGCTGTTTCCCATTATCATATTATAGAGTGATACAATTCAACGCGCGGTACTCCATTTATTAATCTACCTAGGTAAATAAGTATATATGCGAATAACGCCAATTCCATCATATCCTCCAGATGCAATTCCCACTTCTAGACTACAAAGACCATCTTAACTCAAACTATAATGCGCAATTAGTTCGGTAGTAACTAGAATATTATATAAAAACCTCCACGCTATGAATATGCTTCAATGTCCTTATGCTATGCTATACCGCGTCGTACCGTGCCGTGCCGTGCATTGGCACATGCACGCGCACAAAACCTTAACTTTATGTTATACCACAGTCTCGGGTAACGTCCAAGCAACTAGGTCTTCGCGCTCCTCGTACTCGTCTACTTCTTTCGGTCGGCGGAACCCTTCGCGTCCACGGTCGCTGCCCAGTGTCGGCGCTAGACTCGTCAAGCTCCCGCTACGACTGCGTACGCCATCTGAGCTACCATCTATGCCCACGCCGTCTTCTTTGAGCGGTTTCCCGTGGCCTCGGTACCGAGGATGTCGTGCTTCTTGACGACTACTAGCACTACTGCTTCGTAAACCACCTGCAAGTGTAGGGGAACTATGATCGCTACCACCGCTGCGGGTGCGCAGATGATGCGGACGCATGCGACGGATATCGCCGGGCCGTAATGTGTTACCGACGCCTTCGTCGTCACTTATGTTTCCGCTATTGTTGCTCGTGCTGCTGGCGATAGATCCGGAGTGGGAAGGGCGGCTGCGGCGGAGAGGGGGCTTGGCGCCTGGGCGCGTGCTATCGCTCCACCCGTCACCACCCGAGAAGATGTCTTCGATACACTCGTCGGCCGGTAGCTCACCGGGTTGACAAACCCAACTCGCGGCTAATGCACGGCGGTACATGTCTTGAAGCTCCGAGGCGTCGCGCGACTTGCCTAAGGAGCCGGGCTTATTTTTGGTTCCGGTATCAATGAACCCGTCCTCAGTCGCCTCGACCGGGACCTGCTCACTACCAGCCATAATTCCAGCAATGCCACCGAACATAGGAGCCGTTTTAAGGGGAGGCGCGACGAAGTTACGCTCACCGTCGATTTGAACCATCAAGATGCCGATCTTAAGGGTGCTGTTGATTTTACTCTCTTGCATCAAGTACCGCCGGACGATACCCTCTTCGGCCTCTTCATCGACTATGTCATTTTCTTCTGGATGTGGTAGTGGCGGCGCCATTGTACTTGTAGGACTGGTTCCCGACTTGCTGCTGCTTTGTCGTCGGTGCGACACGCCTTGTCCGATCTTCTCTCGAGCATGATCCAGGCTTGCGCTAGCTCGTGCGCCCATACTTCGGCGCGGGAAGTTCTCGCTTTCTTCGACATACTCGCTGAGATTTAATTTAATAACGCCGAGAGAAATCTTCTCGTCGCGGCCACCAGGGACCATAGGAAACTCCTGCAGCACTTCGAATTCGATGGGGCATTCGGTCAAGTTATTATTGCGATCAATGGAGATGCGCAATGGTATAATCCTGGAATAATTATATACTACGCGGTGATTGATTTTATCGATAGAGCACTTGGCCGTACGGCCACGGTGCTCGCCGTGTATCGAGTTTGGAAGGTACCATTTTATTGTAGAAGTACCGGCAACTAATGGTACATTATTTAAATCGTAAATGGTGAGGTGAAGCTCGAATTTCGGCTAGATGAGGAGCGGAGATATACATTAGTATCGTGAATTATAGGTCAGGGTGAAGTAAATAGCAATATATGGATATATACCTTCCGCGCCTTATTAACTATTGGAAGAACACGCATGTTAGCTTGAGAAAATACGGGTTTGGCGCATAGCAATCGGTATCGTAGTCAAAGCAAGAGACATTATTGAAGCAATTCTCTCAACCCGGCCGATTGGAAGAAAGGCAAAGAACGGTGGTATGAAGGAGGAGGCACAAATGTTGCTAATAACGACAATGACAAGTTGCCGAATATAGGCAGAGTTACATCTTCGCTTATTGGATGAATGAGAAGAAACGGATACCGATGAGAGGAATACAGGAATGCGGCTCAAAGAGACAGTATTGACAAAGCGTGAACGGGAAGAAAGACGGCGGGCAACAAGATAGCTAGGGGGGCTTACGGGCTTACATACTTAGGGACGCCATTAGATAGTCTTATTAAAGCCGCACTCAACCCCAGCGGCGGAGAAACTGCACATGCTAACTAGCAACAAACGCGGACGGCGTAGGTGGTGTACTGGTAACATGCAGTCATGGTTCGGAGCGAAACGTCAATTGGTAAGCCCGGTTAGGTACTAGATAGCGGCCAGACCTGTCGTTTCGGCTGTACCGGACCCCGAAAAAGCGAACAGGTTTCTACTAGGTTTCTTGTTAGAATCGTACGAACGAGGTAAGGTGAATTCGAGATAAGGCAGGCTTGGTATGGTTCATGAAAGGGGGATCGAATTAGGGGGGAGGGGTTACGTTACCCTAGTTCTTAGTACTAAGAATCAGCCATGCAAGAAGGACACCGTCGAGATCATAGAAAGGTCGAAAAACGAATAAAAAAGCAATCCTCGTTGGTTAATTTGAATCTAGTTGGCTGTGGAAACGGGAAATGGGAAATGGGAACTGGGAAATGTTCCGGACCTTGTCCAATTCAGCTCGGACCTGTACGAAGTAGATATTAGGAGAGAAGGTACCTCGGGCTATGTAACTAGAACTTATCAACGTCATCATTTAAGCCTGAATTTGATGGGGTCTAGAGTTATAACAGTCCCATTCTATTAGTACCGAATACAATCTTGATATAGATTTATATGTACCTACTAACTTCAGGTAGGTACCCAGGTAGGTACCGTCCCGCAACTTTAAATCTAGCGGAATTTCTACCAATCCGAGCCTGTTCTAGCTGTCTTCTCGTACGCGTATTTCAACGCTAAAGCATGAAGATGTCAACTGCGGCCTGCTGCGCCCGAGACTTGTTAGACCCACTAGAACTCTTCTAAATACAATGCTAAAAATTTGAAGCACATGTCTGCGCGCGCAGCATAATACGCGTTTAGCAATACGCGGTATTCAATTCTCGGTACATCATGTACCACTTAAAGAAGTGACAATCAAAGATTTGTTTTTAATGCCGGTGTTTTTTTTTATCGAGCTCTTTTTGCATTAGCTTGAACTTGATTCTGTAACTTGCAGGGGGGGTTTTTTTTATCGTATTCTACGTCGGAAGCGTATTCGCTTGATCTCAAACTGCCGTCAGACCAAATATACTGCCCCTTTGCGTGTTGGCTTATGGCTTATTCATAAAATCTTCGCAGACGAGATGCCTCCGAAACAGGCATCAAAGGCTAGGCCTCCCGGGGATTCGGGGGATAAAGCGGTTTCAACAAATAAGCCTAAGTCTGGTCCTGAGACTTCTAGAAATCAAACTCAGTCAAAGTCTAACAAGAGAAAAGATCCTCCACAACAAGATGGAGGGTTCAAAAATCAGGGGAAAAGCCCTGACTCTAAACCCCGGGATGTAAAGCGTGCAAAGATCCATGAAGTCAGAAGCATTGCCTCTCAAAAATCGCATGCCGCCTTGAAAGATGGCGAGCTCAACGTCCAGACATTTGTTGGATCTCTATCCTTCGAGATTAACGCACTGGATGAAAGTATGAGGCGTACGAGGACATCTCAAACTAGCCGAGCATTTCAGCGCGTGCCCTTCAGGATGAGACGTAGGGCCGCGGCTCATAACCATAAGAAAGTCCCAAAACGTCTTCAAAAAAGGGCTAAGAGGGAAATGCTGGAGGATAATACTCCGACCGTCAGCTCTAAGACTAGAAAACCAAAAACCACCAGAGCAAGGTTACGAGCTGAGATGTCTCGGAAGTTAGATCTTCTCTCGAGGCGAAAAAAGCTACGGAAGTTAAAGAGTTCTGGTGCTGACGAGGAAACCATCTCCATAAGAACTGCTAGGCCCAAGATAAAGAGGAATGTACTCAATGAGCCCGTCATTGCAGCTAGGAAATTCAGAAAGCGTCAACTCTCAAAAACATGGCTTCCTACTCATCTATGGCATGCGAAGCGAGCGAGGATGACACCTCCTACGCGACCATTATGGAGATTCGCAGTTCCTCTTACACCATCACAAAAAGTCTACCGACCAACTCACCGTATCCAGTGGGAAAAGGGTGCAATGGCTTGGGACATGAGCTATATGAGTACGATTGGCTTAGCTGGGCCTCAAAATAGCGTCCAGAATGTTCTCAAATCATTAGGCCTTACACAGGAAGCTTTGTGGAGCGACAAGGCGAAGCGCTGGAGATTAGGTAACATTCATTGGTCTGGAATACTAAATAGAAAAAGCGCGGATGGTATACGTGTTATTGGCCCAGCGACCATAATCTGGAATCCGGAAAAGCGAGTCGAGGGCGAGGAGCAACGCAAACAGTTCAGACAGCTTTTCATCCGTGTTCACCCTTCTGCATTCTTAGAGACTTTCAACGAGCTTCTGCGACTTGCAAAAGCGCAGAATCCTCGACCTTATATAGAAGATCTGAGGTTTGAAATCGGAAGTATTGATATCATAGGCCCTGACTCAACTGAAGCTTTACTCGGAGTTCTTCGGCCATACTTCCAAAAATCCGACTCGAGAGAATTATCGGCTTCAAGGTTCGAGTCGCTTGCTGGCCTAAAAGATCCCGGTGCTCTCCCCGTTGGTTGTCTCCTAGCCTTCTCGATCGTAGACCCTCGCCTTCGCTATCCACCGCGACAGGTGACTCTACCAGGGAACGATCACAATGCACAATCAAAGCTTCTAGAGGCTATTTCAGCACTTCGCAGAGAGGACGCCGCCAAGCCCCATCAGTTATTCGATAGGGATGCACGATTCAAGGCTACAAGGCTTCCGTCTCAGCGATCCCTTAATCGTCGACGAGGTAATGGCACACCAGGAACCTTGCTTGAGCCGACTCTGGTCGATCCTCCTATCCCTATAATGTTACTCGCTTCTCGTCATTCCGCAGATTCACAATCGTCTGGTACTTGGACATTAATGTTGCCATATAAATGCGTTCTTCCAATATGGTACAGTCTAATGCATTACCCCTTGTCGACTGGTGGCAACCCTTGGTTTGGAGGTCTAGACGAGATCAGACATGTCGCGTTTGAAAGAGGCCTTCCTTGGTTCCCAGGTGACCTTCCCGGCACAGAGGCAGGTAAGGCCTGGGAATTAGAAGAACGAGAAGCGAGATACAAAGCATGGGACCGTATGCCTAAAGGAAAGAGAATCAAGTGGGAATCACTTGATCTAGGGGCAGGGCGGAAGGGTGAGATCGGGGTAGGGTGGAATTGTGATTACGAACTACTCCTCGGCATCAAGAAGGCAGATGATAAGGCGGATGACAATGTGGATGATCTCGACAAAATGGCGGTGGACGAAAAAGACGGAGCGGAAGAACCAAAAGCAACCCCTCAAGATGGAAAGCAAGCAGCACCCAAATATCCCTTAGAAAGCGTTACGCAACTTCCCAAGTCCGCGTTTGTTGTTTACCAGTTGTCAACATCTGAGCTACCTCCTCCGACTTCATTGGTGACGGCGAATATCAAAATGTTGGCGCGTGGAGTAGCTACCACGTGTGCTAGGATCTATCGTCTGCCTGATGTAAAGCCCGTCGCCGTCTCTGCACATGCCGAAGTACCAGCTTCTGACCCTCCTAATTCTAAGGTTGAGGGCAAACTACCACCCAACATACGTAATCAGTGGTTGGCTCAAAAGCCGTCTAAGAGCAACAAGCCTAAGAAAGTCATTTCAAGATTAAAGCTAGACATAGAAGCACGACAACAACTGCTCGCGCAACAACTAATCGCACCCCCGGCGACATTCCCGCCGCCCCCTCCCAACTCTGAGAGTATCAACGGCCATCCTTTATGTCCTAATGAAGAAGATTTGATTGGATTTGTGACAACCGGAAGTTTTAACCTCAGAAACGGAATAGGCGATGCCATAGGGAGTTTATCGTCTACTAAGGCTCTAGAGGAGATACGGCGATATAAGGACCAGAAAGACCCGGCCGCCAGACTCTGCGTTGTTAGGAATGCAGGCCAAAATGTCGGCTGGCTTGCAAGATGGGAGTTAATATAAGCCCAGCAAAAAAGGTGCCATCCATAGCGATACCCAAATTCCATAAAAAATACTTTTACATTCAGCATTCATCATTCCGATCGCACGAGACTACAATATTGCTACTGTCGAGGATTCGAGTAGTCTAGAACGCAAGCCGACGCCACTACTAACAATTTTATGTGGTAGGATGACTATTGACTTGGTTTGTAATTCATCTCCCCGCCGTCAACAATTTAATATGGATAGGGAGGGAGGGAGGGAGGGTATCCTCGATATTTCATGTGGATACCTATTTACCTTCTCGGCAGGTCAATTGCCAACCCTAGCCCCCTGCATCACATCTACCTGTTTACCATAGAGCAAAGGTAAACCCCTACTTGCTCTAATACCCAAGGGATACCGTTATGTTAGTTCTCGCCATTTAATTTGATGTTATCATTTCCCCCCTGAGATCGGACTAAGTAGGTAGATTCCCCCAATGAGCGACGAATCCGTCGAAATTCAACTTGTCCTGACTGAAGTTTATATTTTTCTATTAATCCACGCGGACAGAAACCAGCGGCAGACAGGTATTTATCACAAGCCAAAGCCACAAACCGAATGCCTATGGCCTGTTCGTGCCTTTTCGCGTGCCCGATGTAGCATGAACCATAATGCATTTTCGTCCTACCTTTGAGACCTTTGAGGCGCTGCCATCGGATACACTTCCGCGCGACATGTATATGTCTGTGTATGCCTTCGTGCGACAGCGCACTCAGCCAGCGTCCTGTCACGTCCGCTCGTCTACATGCGTCGTCTTCTGATGATCGACACAAGGCGGAATGGGGATACTACCCCAGACGGTACCCCCGCGATTGCTCTTATGTCACCGCTTGCCGTAGTTGGCGGGGTGTTACATCGTCGTAGGAAGACCTTGTCTCTTATAGTCTAAGGGACGAACCTTCTTTGGGGTTTTCCGACCAATCTGCATCGTCTGTTCGCCCAACCAATTGACCAACACAATATAGTTCATATCGCACTACACATTAGGAATCAAGGACCCCGGGCGTCGTCGCTAGATATCTCGCCGAGATCTAGTCGCTCCAACGCAGTCATAAGCCGCGCTAGGTAAGTGCCCTGTGCCTTAGTGCGGTGTCCGCGTCGATCGTATCACGGGTGACTTGTCTACTGCCAGTATGCACGTCACATCCGAGGCATACCGCCAGCGGTGGGTACGGGATAGATGTGGCCCTGTCGCGCGTAGGTAATGCAAGGCTATTCCCTTTGCTCTTATATGTGGACTTTGAGAAATTTAGGCCAAGGACCCCTGGCACCCACCAGGTTGGGGATAGAGAAACTTGGAGGTGAGGTTGGGATTGGAGGGAGAAGACAGCTACACCGATCACGAGGAAATTAGAGTCAAGGGGAAGCGTCTGTGGGCTTCCTTTTGAAGATTCTCTTAATGGATACAAAATTCAGGGTTACCGTAGGTACTACCTCCTCAGGTAACTCTCCACTTAGGTAGTTCTTCAGCTCGGCTCCAGGAACCCAGGCGCTTAGTTATTAAGTTCAAGCTCATTCCCGCCGCTATTGATGAATCTGTGGGAAATATAGCGCGGCCATCCCACAATGTCGGTTCTTAATCGCGCTCTCGCCTCTGCCGTCGCCATTGTTGGCGTTGGCAGAGTCTCGGCTATCCCGTATAACACATTTGACGGCGAAGGTTTTCCTGCTTGCAACGATGTCGCCCTTGTCCACAATGCTACCAGCGTCGACGACATCGCTCAGATAGTCAAGAATGCGTCTGCGAGTGGAACGCCCGTAAGGGCGTCAGGAAAGGTTCACATGTGGTAAGTGAGAGCCTGGAGTCGCAACAAGTCTTTGTTAGCATGTATCATTCAAGAAATCTATCCAGTTCCATTCCCATTATATATTTCATAGGGATCATTGCGCCTGTCTGATACTTCTGGGGGGATCCATAGCAAACGAGTTCTAATTTCAGTCATTGTAAAGGTACGATACTATGTGCTCGGATAACCCAGACACGATCATCATCCGCACGGAAGGTGTGAACAAGATT
This sequence comes from Daldinia sp. FL1419, assembly GCA_025201765.1. NCBI lineage: Eukaryota > Fungi > Ascomycota > Sordariomycetes > Xylariales > Hypoxylaceae > Daldinia > Daldinia sp. FL1419. The sequence goes on along the minus strand of MU623535.1, from coordinate 8,790 downwards.
TCGAATCTAGTACTCGAGGAGGGCGCGGACACTGGGACAGTCGACATAGAAGCCGGCGTAACGTTCCTCCAGCTAGCTGAATATCTCCATAACAACAGTGCGTCCATGGGGTATACGTTGGTTAACTGGAATATTACAATGGCCGGTGCGGTGGCGATGGGCGGACATCGCTCCGCTGTCCGAGAAGATTCAATGGTCGCGGCTGGTGTCCTGTCGCTAGATATCGTTAATGGGAACGGTGAAATTGTTACGCTTGAGCGCGACGAGGCTAATGACGATTGGCTTGCCGCTTCGACATCACTGGGTCTGTTGGGTGTCATTGTTCGCATGAAGTTCAAGATCTACCCCGACTTCAAGGTCTTCGCCAAACAAGAAACGTAAGTTCCATTCTACTAGTTGAAGCATTCATCCCTCTTCTAACAAAAGACTAGCCTAGATGAAGATGATGTGCTGAATGGCGATATTTACGGCTTAATCGCGCCATATGCTACGGCCAACTTTTGGGTATGAGGATATACCCCTATCCAAACAGTAAGCTCATTATTCTGACGTTTTATAGTGGTGGCCGTACATGAAGAAGTTCCACTGGCGATACTATGACAAGATTCCTCTCACTCTCAGTGACCAGGAGGGGTTCCAGAACACATTCTCCATTACCGATACAGAGGCGTTCGTCGCAAAATCTACCTTGGAGAGCGGAAAGTATCTAGCGACCTCCAACATGTTCTTCGAAACTACCGCGTTTGGACTTTGGTCCGCCCCTAACTTTCGCGAGAAGACGACTCAAAAGACGATCACTGAGTGGCCTGTATACGGCTGGAACTACGACGTCCTAATTGGTGGTCTCTATCCAGATCAGAAACCCGAGTGGGAGTACGGCTTGCACGGCGCTACCCTGGAATTAGCGTTCCCTATCACGCTAGCCAACCAGATGCTTAAGCGCGTACGACAGGCGTTCGACGACGAGGCAAAGAAAGGTATCATCATGACGAGCACCTACCGCAGTGGTATTAATATTAAATTCGGAAGGTAAGCATATTTCACCGATCGGACGGCATGTTTGCACCTCTGCTAATTGGGTAATCATCTAGGCCTTACTACGACTTGTTAGGTCAGGTCACGTACAACACTTCTGACGGCGCCGACTGGACTAAGGGCGCCATCATGTTTGACTTCCCCTCGTTCAAACCTACTATCGGAGATGGCAAGCGTTTCAACGAAGACTTTTGTAAGCAATTCGCTCCGTATGGCCTCGAGAGGGGACTTTGGATAATTAACACAAACTATTATAGACCCAAGATTAGCAAAGATTCTCATCGACGAGTTCCCAGCCAGGCCCCACTGGACAAAGAACACGCGTGAGGTATTCGGAAACGCGACGAAGAACCTTGATCCCGCTCACCTAGCAAGATTCAAAGCCGTGCGTGAGAAGTTTGATCCAAAGGGAATATTCAAGAGCATTATCGGGGAGATCTTGGGCCTTTACGATTGAACGAGCTAAACGAAGATTGTCCTGTAACGTCGTGTCGTTGGTCTTCCGTGGTCCCCAACTCTAAGGGTAGTAGGTAGTATATACAGTAGGTATATACCTAGCCTAGGTAGCCTAGGTAGTTTATGATGTACATCAGCAGATAGTTACGGATGATAATGTTCCATAACATGTATGTCTCCGATGACTCTTTGAGAGCAAGTCTATCACCTTAGGTAGCGATAGGTAGTGATAGGTAGGTACCTACCTATATTAATAGGATATACGTACCTACCTAAGCGAAACTACATCGCTCAAAGTAAAATATGCACATGCGCGTTTCAAGTTTAGGTATAGTTCTCTGATACAAACGCATTGACTCCAAAGATATAGTTTGCCACAAGGGTTGTCGTAGCCTATTTTCGTAGTAAATGTTTGTACCTTAGCAGCTTAAGTAGGTAGTTGCTAAGTTACCTGTGATACAAAACTGCCTCTTTCCCTCAGCAACCCTTAGCTCTGACGCGCCTCGATACTTCCCAAAAACATTTCCTCTTCTTTTTTCTTCTTCTTCTCTCTTCTCTCTTCGATCCTCTCTCTTCGATCCTCTCTCTTCGATCCTCTCTCTTCGATCTTCTCTCTTCTCCGTCTTTACAGCACTGAGCGTAGTCCCTAACCTTAGGTAGTTACATTACGCAACAGTAGCATTTCAGCAATAATTCAGCAATAATTCAGCATCAATTCAACATCAACTCGGCAAAGAGTCTCTAGTTACCCAGAGTCTAATTCGCCTTCTTCTTTGCCCATCCGATAAGTCATGTCTTCCCAATATCGCAGAGACACGAGGGTTGTCCAACCCGATGCGGCAATGGAGAGCGTCGATGAAGGTTTCACCGTACACCTTCAAGGTAAAGTTGCGATGCAAGATACTATTATAGCCCGAGAGGACACGGAGGTAGACGCGGAAACCACATCTACCGCCGCCGCATTATCTCAACTGACTATCTGTGGTGATGTGTACGATCAGTCGTCAACAGTCACAAGTCTCATTGCAATCCAAGAGTCGGCTGCAGAAACCTGTAGTACGTCTCAGGAAGCAGTACAGCATCAGTCAATCCCTTCGCAGTCCACCGAAGCTGTCTCCCATAATCAAACTAGTTCCACCGGACAACCTTTGAACCATCTCCTGCGCCCACAATCCATCTCTAGCGTCGTCGACAACCTTGAGGTACCCTTCCTGCCCGAGCAGCGGGAATACGTCCGTAGAAGGATATGGAGAGGCTTCAAGGAGGCGTGGGAGCGGGTCATCGTTGATTTCGAGCATTTTTTAATATCGACGGCCACGAGACTCAGCATAGATATGATCATGATCAGACTCATGACCGGAAATCCTCACATGACGCTACGAACCGTAGCTCATAGAGTCGAAGAAGCGATGAAAGAGGATGTAGAAAAAGCTTATCTACGTTGCTTCCATGAAGACTCTTCGGTGGTAATAGATCGTCTTCGCTACTATTGTCGCGATATCAGACGTGGGGTCCTTCTGGACACCTTCGTGATAAATAAGAGAGCCCCTGAGTACCTGCCTCTAGACCCCGACGCTCCCTTTCCGGCTTTCCTCGACGGCCCGAGCTGTCTCCAAAACCCTCGCCCTGGCTCGCCTACGCCTTCGACGTGCAGCCACGCATCTTCCTCTGCGACTGTAGGCTCCCTCAGGCCTCCCGCCGAGCGTTTCTCCCTCGAGGACCAAAATAGTGACTCTACCGCCGACGTGGGGTCCGACTTTAGAGTCAACCATGAACCTTTTCTTCCAACTATCACATCCTTGAACCATGGCGCAGTAAGTCCACAAAGGCCCTACGAGTGTCCATCGTCCCGAGGATCAATACCCCACACCCCGCGTCGTCCCCGGCAGTGCGACGGGCGAGACGGTCGTCCATTTACCCCAATAGCACGCAGTCCTCGTACTATACGACGGCTACCTATCACGCCTCATAACTGTTTATTAAAGCTTTTAGAGCTGCCGAGTGCTTGGGGCTGGGTGCCTGTGCCGCTGCCCACGTCCCCCACACCATCGCGCACGTCGCCTAGACTCAGGCAGACAGCCGGGACCGGGTTCCCGGTCGTAGGACAGATCGGCCGATATACCGTGGAGGTGCCCGTGGACCAGGATGGGGTTAGTAGCGATGTGGATATGGATACGACTGCTAGTGTTGCTGGTTCTAGTCCCCGTGCCCATAGCAGTGGTAGCTATAACATCAATGACGACGACGTCTTTACTGGCTCTTGCGGATCTACGTAGTACTAAGACGATATCGGCCATGACCCGGAATTCCGTTGCGCTATTAGCCAAATTACACCAATCTATCTCAGATGTATATAATTGTTTGGCGAACCCTCTTCGTAATCTTTCTCAGACAATTGCCTTTTCGAAATCTCTTTCGGCTGAAGCCCCGACAAAGGGTTTCGATCCAGCTTCGATGGGAGAGCCATACCCCGACTCTGAGCTTAACACCCTTTTGAAAAACCTCTTCTCGAGCGACGACAAACCCAGGGACTCACTCTCCTTCCTATCGCAATCTACAAATCTGAATCTTGTTTCCTTTGACCCACGACACTCACTACTGACTGACCTGGCTGACTGGAGTCGCGCCTCTCCCAAAGAAGCAAGCGACGAAATGGATACTTTGAAGATATCCCTCCCGGAACATATAGAGAAACCAAACCAAGAGTTGCCTTCCGCCAAAATACCGATGGATAGGTAGTCTACCTAGCAACACATGGATATATAGAAAAGTAAACCTAACCCTGAAACAAACTAAGAAATTGGATAAGGGGTTAAAATAATCTGATAATATCTCGGACGAAGATAAACACAAACTGTTCTACTTACTAGGGAATCTCCTCGGAAAAGCTGAGTACGATTGGGTAAGCGATAAAACAGATGGAAAACGACGAGAATTTGGTTGACGGAACACGGAAATTAATCAGCCGATAGCACCCTAAAGAAGGAGGAATCAGGGCAGTCTTCAAGTCCGGGAGATACTGTGAGAATCCCTCAGAATCCAGATACTACCTGCTCCCATCTTCAAGGAACAACTTATACGTAACACTTTGAGAGCATAAGCATCGGCGGTTGGCCCCATTGCTAGTCCAGGGCCAAGTTGTAACTAGTAGGGCTACCCAAGAATGACAGACAGTCTTGCCTTTGTTAGAATGGCAATTGGCCCGATTGCCATTGGACGATAATTCGATAGCAGCAGACACTTCGTCCAGCAGAGACGATCAGGGGGGGGGGGGGGGAGCAGATGACAGACCCTCCCCAATTCCAGGCCGTCATGAGGAAGTCTGTAAGATTAGACTTTATCCTAGCTTATAGAAGGACTCCTCTTCTCGAGAGGCAACACACCGCCAGACTAATGACGAATACGAGGACCTAGATCCTGTCCTGTACCTAACGCTAAAGCTAGAGAGATATTGGATCGAGACTCCTTTGCAAACTTCCCGAATCCTATGAAGAGCCTCACATCGGACTTATAGAAGATAAATACCCTTGCATATTTTTTTCTATAGTTACCGAACTATGGCTGGTTTTAACTATATGGTGAGACAAGGTTTCCTTGATAGGACCGGCGGCATTTTGGGATATAGCTATTAAGTCGCTACGAGGATAAAGCTTGGGTCATACGATAGGCATTGGAATAGTCGGGTGTTTTTTTTTTTAGATAATAACTTTCATTGCTACCTATCAATCAAGCATAACCTTATGGCTGCTATTAGCTCAAATCTTACTCTTTGACTCTGCTTTGGGCAATAGAAAAAAAAGAAGGGAGGGGCGTTACCTGCTTATGCATATAACTCCCAGAAAAAAAGCCTATAGATACGCAAGTAATAGTAATACATGTCTACCTACCTAGGTAGCTAGCTTGTGTTAACCAAAAGCTTCAACTAGCAATATTGTACATGATGCCGATCTAGCCTTGGTAAAACCATAAAGGCACGAGGGCCATAAGCCCCTTTCCAACGTATAACCCACGAGCTATCTCTGTAACCCGTACCTGATCCGCCTTCTTAAACTACAAATATATCCCCATCGACGTCTTTCCCATTGGCCCTGCTTACCGGGCGCAGTTCGTTACTAGCACCGACACCGAGTTCCCGGTAGGGTCCGACGGCCTCACTAGTGCTGCGGCTGCGACCGTTCGATGAATAGTTCTTGCTCCAGAAGTTTGGAATGTGTTTGAGTAGAGGTCGTAGGGCTGCTGCGGATGCTGCGAAGGTGGCCATTCCGAGCTCGATATCGGCCCAGAGTAGCAAGTCGTAATGTAGAGCTTGGGCTTCCTCGCCCTTGGCGGTTGATAGTCTAACTATGATGACGAGCTTGACGATGGTGGCGGAACTTGCGCTGCAAGATGAATGATAAGTATAGGTTTAGTAGCTCATCCCGTCCGGGTGTATCTAATGTATGGTAATAGGGGTGTGAGAATAGAAGAAGCAACATACAATGCGCCTAACCCTAGCAACAGCAACACTGATATTTTTAACCTCGTGCCCATCTTCACCTTTCTAAGTATATGTATTGGCAGCAACGCGTAGAAATAATCGATGAATATATTCGTAATGGTGCGGAAGTAACCGATTTGGGTACAAGACTTGCTGCCGGCCCAGTTGGACGCACCGCCTTGGGCACACGGCCACGACGCAAATATCGTCATCACTACAGTCCAGAGCGTGACGACGGCCATAGACCCGATCAAGAGCCAACGTAGCTTCTTGGTCGAGGAGAGACGATAGAGGACGAGCGCCACGGCTATCTTGACGAACCCGGCGCTGATGTAGAGACTTAGCTGGTTAGCGAATAGGAACTAGATATGGGCATGTTTCTATTAGTTCTTGAGCTAAGTCATAGTTGAGCGGTAGAACTTGGATCAGGACCGGGTATGCGGATACATTACCTACCTTTGTAGACTTGCTTTTATCGTAGAATGGCTGTTCATCTTGTGCAGCATAGCCGTAGTGCATGGATGTAAAGCCCATAGCACAAGAGATAATGAAGCCGATCTAGTGGTCATGATAGTATTAGCATTAGACTTGTATAACTCATAGCGTATATATTGCGGGTGGTATTACATATGTCAGGATAAGGACAACATCGTCCAGCCCGAAACCCCGAGTTAGCATCTTCGTCCGGACATAAAGGCGAGCGGCTATAGCGAGTGTGTCAACCACCAAGAAGACGACCATAGCCGCGATCAAGTCGTCCCGGTGCCCCATACTTTCGGGATGGAAGTCGACAGCGCGCTAGCGGCTCTGCTACCTAAGGTAATCTACGCTCGGGGTGCTCGGACGGGGCAGAACAAAACCCGCGCCATGGGAATAAGTCTAGAGGGGGAGAATGTGGGGGAGAGCGCATCAAGCATCGTAATATCAGAAGACGGGCAACGGCTCAGCTTGTTTATATGGGCCGAAGGTCCAAGTGGACGCAGCTGAGAAGAGACACGGACGGGAAGGATGGTTGATTGGTTACACTTGAGGCAGCATGTTTCTAAATATCAAAGGTACTCTACTACAAGGACCTCAATAACCAAGTAATAGGTAGGTAGGTAGGTAATAATAAAAAGTCCAGTACTTTGGAGCGTAACCATAGTTACATGAAGTAAAACATATGTAACTAGACTTTTCAGCACCTCGGGCGAATGGCGTGGGCTAAGTCTCACGAGACATATAAGATTGCCCGCGGAGAGAAAGCAAGTAGTGTAGGCTGTCAGCTTCGTGACCGAGGACCCCCTGCCAGCTAGGTAACCTTACCATCGACACGATCGGCACCATGCCGGGTGCTAGCGGAAGCGGGAAGCGGGAAGCGGACGAACCGTGTGCTGGCACTGGTGCAAGACAGGCGGGGAGCTGAAAGGCGCAGTGCGACACCATCTTCTGCACCTCGTCGATTCCGTGTCATCGATTCCGCGCGTGCGGCCAGCGTAGTATTTATTTCTCTATGCAGCACAGTTATCTTCTACTGCTGAAAAAAGGATGGAGTGGCCTGGATAGTCTGATACAAAGACGCGGCCTGAATCAAGGAACATGATCCCTCTCGATGCACGCCACAGACGAAGAATACGATCAAATACCTAGCCTACCTAAGGTATGTAGTAAACCGCTCGCTGCTGATTTTCAGGATATTCTATCTGGTCGGGCGTGTATAGTCGGTCGACTACTTGGTTTGGAAGGGGGGGGGAAGAGAGAGGAGAGAGAAGAGAGAGAGAGAGAGAGAGAGACGTAATCATGTCGAAATAATGGCGCAGGGCGAAGAAACAGTGCAGAATAAATGCGTACGCAGCCTCACAAACTTGGCGAAAGCGAAGCAAATTTCTAGGTTATCCCGTGTGGTGCAAGGCAGAGCCGTGGTGACGAGTTGAACAATCTGAACGATTTGAACGATTTGCTTCTTGTCGTTCCAACTTCCAACCTAGTAGGCAAGTAGGCAAGTAGGCATCTAGGCATCGTGGCATCGTGGCATCGTGGCATCGTGGCATCGTGGCTACATGCGTACCGTGTCAAGCCACCCTTTTCGGCCTCTCGGCTACAAACAAAGTGTTTGCAATATGATGTCAAACCCGTCTCACCGCTCAGGACTCCGTTTGGGTCTTTTAATGAGGGGTAATCATTAATGATTAATGACCCTCGGATTGCATGGAAACCTTCTAAATGCGATCCTACGGGCCTATCCCAGGTCACCTCCCTTCGTGCCTCGAATAGAGGACAAACAGCAATCCGACCAGTCCTTTTCATCCCCTCAAGGACCTTTGTAAGACCCAATCACCTGCCCCTAGACGGCTAATAAAAAACAAATAAAGGCGTTTGCTAGTCTCAGCCCCACGACAATCTACCTCAAGCCACTCGGAAGTTAGAAGTGAATCTGATAGGAGGGGGGGGAGGGGGGGGTTTCTTTGGTATGACAACGAAGAAACATTTTAGATTTTAGGGCTTACACGAAGAGGCACACGAAGAGGCACAGCGAGTAAAAACCCCGGACGGATTACATAACTAGTCTATGTACAATACGCAATTTCTAAATTGGGTAACTACTAGGTAGAATAAAGAAGATCTACTTCTGATTTAACTACCATACCGGGACCTTATGAGACTGCAAAATGATTCTAAAACCTATAATCATTCTAAATAGTAGTAGCATTCCATTGCACCAGGTGTATTCTAAAGATAAAATTCTTCTAAATTTTAGAATTCTTCTAAGTTTTAGAAGTTATTTAATAAATTAGAATTTTAAAAAGGGGGGGGGTGGGGGGGGTCTTCAATTCTAATTTTTA
>MU623534.1:0-49986 GCA_025201765.1 Daldinia sp. FL1419 | reverse complement strand
CCCTTATTTTTAACAAAAATAAACAATATAATTTTAAAAAAAAAAATTTTAAAACAAAAAAAAAAAAAAAAAAAAAAAAAAAAAAAAAAAGAGAAATACCTACCAATAATCCTTCGCTCTAAGCTTAAACCCCTTACAGTAGTTACCCGCACCAAACACCACCATCACCACTACCACCACCGCCACTCGCTCACTCGCTAATGATAATTCAACTCCGGATTCGCCCTAAAATTGCAGCGACATCTACACTCCGGAACCGGACACTCGACATGTCTCGCAAACCATTGGCGTGCGTGATCAAGGTGCAGCACATGTTCGCACTTGAGGCAAAACGTCGGGAAGCGGGCAGCGACGCGGACCTGTGGATCAGGAGAAGCTTCTGGTTTGTCTGAGCGCGGGACGCCTACGATCTCCAGGCAAACGACACAGCGCGGGAAATTGCGTGTGCAGTTGGGACAGCTGACCCCCGCGTTGATATGGGCTGCTGCCAGTGGATTTGATGCCGACTTACCAGCAACCGCTGGCTGATGGCTTCCTGCCGTTTTCGAAAGTTCGTATTCGGCGTCGCAGTACACGCAACGTAGTGCAATCTGTCGGGATGGCGGCGTGATTGTGGGTATGCCACCTCGTTTGCTCTTCTTGGTGCTTTCCACCTCAAATTTAGTCCTCTGCATAAAAGCCTTGTGCCGCTGAAGATAGGCTCTATATGCATTTCGCCACACACGGCATCTGTAATCGTTGATATACCGCGGTGAGCAAATTGATAAGACTAGAGTGGCGGTTTGGACATCGTTGAATTTTTCAATGTACTTTGCAAATATATCAACAAGTTTATCGGTTATGCCCGTGAGTATGATACCCTCGATATCACCCGTCTCGATCGCCTTGTTAAGCTCCTTGTCGAGCCATTGTGTAAGTTTTTGATCATCGAAATACCGAAGTGCCACGAACGTACGCTCACGGAGCGGTAAAGATTCTTGGTTTGCGATAATCTCCCAGTTATTTGTTGCGATGAGAGACGATATTGCTCGAAGATATGGATCGGTTTTAGAAGCAACTGCATCGTCAAAATCTAGCTGCTCTTTGCCGAGACCCCTATCCCCTCGGCCTTTGAGTTGCAAGGCCAAGGAGACGAATAAAAGCTCTGGGTGTTCTGTACTTGCGCCCTTGAGTATTCCCACCGCCTTGTCGTAATCGCCCTCGAAAAGGGCATGGGCAGTCGCCATCGTATACCACGATGAGTTCCGCTCTGAAGGCAGCATCTTCGCATAGTCGCTAAAGTGTGCGTCGGGAGACCTACCCCATCCGCAGATCCACGTAGCGACTTGACGATGTATAAGTTTCTTGGATTCGACATCGTTAAATGCTGGTTGCTTTGATTTCTTGCTTATTTCATGGAGACAGCGCTCCCATGCCGAAGCATCTGGGCTCCTAGTACCGTCTAGTAGTCGGACTGAGGGGTTAGACCCTACGGAAGCATTAATTAGTATGTTTTACTAGAAAGCGGTTATGTGACTAACCTAAGTCACGATTCCATATGTTAGCTACGCCTAGATAGCTCAGATCGACACCTTGTGAGATCATTCCCACATCGGCGGTAGCATCGTCAGCCCCTAGAGCTCGTCAGTCTTAATATTACCACGGTGATAAAAGAGTATAAAGCATACCGGCGACCCAATTCCATAACTCCCTTAACCAAGGATCGTCTGCAGCTATGTCCCTATTTGCAGCATAATCAAATAAGTATTTTTCCTTAGAACGAAGAAGCATGATGTGGTCAAGGACAAGTTGTGCCTCTTTGGGGAACCCTCTTGAGTCTAGTATTGATGTTAGAAGCCTCTCATGCAGCTGCCTATTTGTTGGCAATACATCGCCCTTCGTGGATAGCTCTGATAAAGATCGGTCCAAGTCCTTTATAACTGATTGCTGTCGCTCCTTATCACCAAGTTGCTTTGCGGCCTCGAGGGTCTGCTTGGAGTATTGTCTTAAACCACGTAACTTGTCCGCTGTTGTTGATGCGCTGGTAAATAACTCCGGCAGAGGCTCAGTACTTGCCTCAAAGTCGCAAATTGGGTCAACCGTAGGTGGCGGGGATGATAATGTCTGTTGTACTACAGCATTAAGGGGCTCCTTGCTACTCCCAAATATAGGTTGATCTTTGAAAGCTTGATCTATATTCAGTGGCCCCATCATCTCGGGATGCTGAGCTCCCTCGAATCGCATCAACGAATGATAACTGCCGCCTCCTGACGAAGGATTAGCAATGATCACCCATTGGTTCATTCGACATTACCTTCGAGCCCACGATGGGGTGGCTTCCAGGGTATCATCTTGTATATATGTTCTGACGAATATGATGGCTTTTCGAGGATATCAAAAGTCCCATTGGCACGTAGAATCACCGCACGTGGTGTTAAGGCAGGTGAATCAAGCGTGACCCAGTCAAACGATACGATCTTATCATCTTTTCGCTCTTTTGCATAGCCCATGTCAAGCTCATACGACTTTCTCACTTCTAAGACCTCCGGGCTGTCCTTAGGGTGTATCTCGGAAGGAATAAATTCCTTCTTGGTGTCCAAGACTTTAAGCTGGCCGGTTCTAGAGAGCACAGCTATCAAACCAGAACGATCCCTACAGAAGCGTAACGACCTAACTAATGAGCCCCTGTCTTGGAAATTAGCCTCCTTGACGTCAATCGCTTTATCGACATTGAGCGCTGCCCCCCATGGCAGATCATCCGTGTCGACAGCATCGAGGTAAAATCGGGAGGAAGACGGTCGCGAGGTGGCGCGGCGATCCCAAATTACCAGGCCCGGCTTATCTAAAGAAGACGAAGCAAAGTAATTCTGGTCAGCGTAATCAATTGCCAAATTGTTATTGCACTTCGTCTGATAATTGATCACCGCTCCGTGTGGATCTTAAAACAAATTAGTGAACTTGACAAAACGATGGCGTAGGGAATGATGTCTACCTCGGAGATCGTAGATGCGGATGCCCTGATTTTTGATTCCGGCGACTAGTACCTGGGGACTATCTTCAAAGAACTTGGTGCTCGATATAGAGATACTAGCCTCTAGTCCGATTAATGGATTCATTGAGCCCTCCAGTGATGCCCACGTGGCGCTGGGCTCTAGCGTCGTAAGCCGACTCACGTCAAATATCTTAAGGCACTGGTCATTTCGAACTCGTTCTAGTCCAACGGCAAGTAAGGATCCCGTATTAAAGGCCACCGCCTGACAGGTACGGGTAATCCTTATGGGAAGTTCCAAGTGAGAACTGGCATCACCGTGAAGATTTATAATATCCACGGTACCACTGGCGGTTCCAATAGCCACAAGGCCTGGGTGGGCAGGTGACCAGTCATAGGTGGTTAGCGGAGGGATTTCGTCATACTTGGATGACTTTTCGAAGTTGAAGCTCCCAGGTTGTGCGAGGCCTGTGGGCTCATACAACTGCACAACTCGATGCTGTAAGTTGACATGGAGGAAAGTATCGTAGGCTGGATTAGGGGACCATTTAATTAGGCCCGGCTCTGGTCTATCCATCTTGGGAGTTGCGTACTGTGACATTTCTCCAAGTATTTGTGGGAGATTTCTCTAGATACTCATTCGTCATGGCCTGGTTGGCTTCCTACAAAAGATCAAGAGGAATGCTGATTATGTGAATTGAACGGGATTGACAAGGGTCATTGCTTTGTAGACCCTGCATGTCTTGTATTCGACGATAAACGACGCTCTCCGTTCTTGTTCTATACCGAAGATCTCTCGAAGGGAGCCTTAGGATAAATGTATTCAAAGTCTTGTCAGTAATAAACTAGACCTAGGTTATTCTCGTTGTAGGTTGCGACTTGGAGCTTCTATGCTACTAAGCTGCCTCCTATCGATAAAACTTAAAGCTCAGTCCCCCGCCAATGCTGCAGATAATCCATTAACCAATCAGGGTTTACCTGGGTTGCTGACAAAGCGTAACTGCAACCCTATCAAGACACTATGATGTATGTCTGACCTTAAGTACCTCGCTCTATCATATGTACCTTTTTATAGCATTATAGGGTACCCATAGCTCCATGCGCAAAGCTATTAGACGAAGCCGGCCGACTATTCGATTATTATGACGATTAGCCTATTTAATAAATACTCGTTATGCATAGGAATAGCTACATCTCAACAGGAAATGATCACCCAGTCCCACAAAATCCCTTGTCGTCTCTGTCGTAGTCCGAGTCTTGCTCGGTTTCCGATGGACTCATCCGCCAGCTACTACCTAAACCAGGAGATTCTTATTATAATTACGACTATACCAAAACAGTAAACCAAGACTCTAAAACCGCCGGTGGGTTTTTAAACAATGTCTCTGGAATCTCTTAAAGAGTATCTACATTTCACGTAAGAGTTGGTTGATAAGACGAAGAGAATACTTGCCTGCTTACATTCGATGCCATGTCTGCTAGACTGGCATTGTATTACTTAATTACCTGCCTTAATAACAGGTCGAAGTATGTCATCGTCGACCTAAGTTTAAGCAACGACTTCTTAATGCCGGACATAAAGCGATACAGTGGGGTTTGGAGTTAAGAGAAATCATCTCTAACTCCGCCGTCTCTGGTTGAGATGAGTACCTAAATATTTAAGGTCAGATGATAGGATATTATCAGGCCGTATGGTTTTGATGACAAATAAAGTAGCCTATGCTATACCAATGGCGATAGGAGAGTTGACGATTAGGTCAAATATATATAGGGCTTACCGTATCCCCCAACTGGCGTGTAATAGAAGGAGGTGTCCAACCAGGAATTTACCATCTTCTAGTCCTCTAAGCTACTCATTAGTAACGAAGATGGCAAGTCTAATTAAGAGCTCTCTTCCGGAAACTTACACCGGTTTACAGTTCCACTCACCTTCTTCGCCTCCTACTCTTGCGACGCTGCCAACGCCCATTCCCACGGCTGGAACCGTAATCGTCAAGCCTTTATATTCTATCATCGTGCAATATGCCAACGAAATATTCACAAACGGAAACCCGAGAGGTTACAAGTATCCCCTACCGCTTGTACCCGGTGGCTCTTGCATTGCTCGTGTTGCTGCTGTACCCTCAGACGCCACGAGCCTAAAACCCGGCCAACTTGTATTCGTGGAATTGACAGTTCGAGGCCGGGACGACCCCAATATTAAAATTCTTAGGTCATTCCACGAAGGTTTTAGCGAAGGGACTAGGAAGCTAATGTCGTCGGAAGAGTGGCGTAATGGATGTTGGGCCACGCTGTCAACCGCGCCTCTAGAAAGTGTGCACGCGCTGGATGAAGATGTCTTGACTGGGAAGTTGGGATATAAACTTGAAGAACTTGGCTCGCTCAGCCAGTTAGTGGTGCCGTACGGTGGTCTTTCGGACATTGGGCTAAAACCGGGCGAGACCGTCTTGATCGCCCCAGCTACAGGCTCATTTAGTAGCGCCGCGGTACATGTAGCCCTTTCTATGGGAGCTAGAGTCATCGCTATGGGAAGAAATGAGGCAGCTCTTGAGGAACTCAAAAAGCTCGCCGAACCTGGAAGAGTGGAAACCGTTAAGATTAGCGGTGACGTGCAAAAAGACATCGACGCGCTGGAAAAGTTTGGGCCGCTAGATGTGTACTTTGATATATCCCCACGGCCAGCTAGCAAGAGCTCTCACATCAGAGCGGGCATCTTATCTCTGCGACCAGGAGGCCGGATGAGTCTCATGGGAGGAATACCAGGTGATATTGACCTCCCTTATTGGCACGTCTCATACAAAGGTCTCACGATCAAGGGAAGTTTTATGAATACATCTCAGCAAGCGAAGGACCTAATTAAAACTGTCGAAAGAGGAATATTAAGGATTGGCTCTAGGGTGGGTATGGAAGTGGCCGGGAAGTTCAGGCTTGAAGATTGGGAAGAAGCGCTTCGTATTGCTGCGGAAAAAGGAGGCCCGGGAAAGAGTGTATATTTCGTCCCTAATGAGGAGTGAATTGTATTCGTGAGAATGAAATGAACGAAAAAGAATGCATCTTTATACAATTTTATACAATTTCTCTTGTTAGAAGAAAAAGTGTTTGTTTAGGTAGTTACCTTTTAAAGTTCTAAAGTTAACTAGATGAAATGCAGCTAAAAAGATATGTGGTTCAGTGGGATCGCCCTGTATATGTAGGTACCTAGGTACCTACCTAATATGCACGTACCCAAGTATCTACGGGTACGTATCTTATCTTAAATCTGAACGATAAACTATGAAAGTTTATTTTTTGTCAATTACATTTCTCAATAGCGACATTCTCAACTATACCCCATTCCTAATATATCCGGCAGCTCCCACGGAAACACGGACAATTCGCGCACGATGAGCTCCAAGAGAAAGTTTTCAGAGTTTAGAGCCGACTCCTCCAGCCAAGATGGCCCTCACGAGCGTATGTCAGGAAGCCATGCGCCAAAGAAGTTCAATAATAAGAAACCAAAGAAGAGCAAGGCGAAGCCAGATAACATAAATTGGCTGAAGAAACGAGTGCGAACTATCGAGAGGCGATTTAAGATGGGTCAGAACATGCCTGCAAACGTTCAGAATGAGTTGGAGAGAGAGCTTGCCCACCACCAGCAAAAGATTGCTGAGGCTGTGGATGAAAAGAAGAGGAAGACAATGATAACAAAATATCACATGGTTCGGTTCTTTGGTAGGATGGCCTTTACATACCGCGATATGACCTAAAATAATTCTAATAGAAGTCAATAGAGAGGAAGAAGGCAGATCGACTCGCAAAACGAATCAAGACTCAACTAGAGACGGCCGAAGACCCCGAAGAAGTTGAGAAACTTAAAGCAGACCTTCATAAAGCAGAGATAGATGGTATATACGCTCGGTTTTTCCCTTACAGGGAACGTTATATCAGCTTGTACCCGGTCGGAGAGAAGGCAGAGGATGCAAGCACAGCAGCACAGGCTTTACACGGCGAACGGCCACCACTATGGAAGGACATAGAAAAGGCAGCAGAAATAGGAACCCCGGCATTAATCGAAATCAGAGAACGCAAATCAGCCACAGATTCAAAAGGCAAAAATTCCAATGAGCCCTCAAGAGATGCTACTTCGAAGAAAGCCAACAATTCCAAGAAAAAGAGCTCAGGCGCGTCTGATCTCGCAAGCGATAGAAAGGGCAAGGATAAAACTAAAAGGCATAAGGCTGATGCTCAAGATTCCAGCGATAATGAGAGTGAAGGCGGTTTCTTTGAATAGGTGTGAGAATATTAGTAAGGCGAATTATCATGATACCCAACTACGAGGTGATAGATTAATATATTGCTACCGAAAGCATATTGTTATAAGCTCATCGCATTTATATTGTGAGTTTGCTTGATCTGAACTTGGAGAATATTATTCACATAATTGAAGATCAGCGTCAAACTCATGATATAAATATTGCCTGAGGAATCCCGTGACTAGGATGAGTAGGTAGGTACCTAGGTATTATTGCATGGTAGTGACGGCTAGTAGTAGTTAATCAACATTTTCAAAATTGGGTATGTTTTCGATTCCTAATATCTACTAATTCTTTATTGGACTTATTACAATGAAATTGTTTCAGCTCTAATCGAGCTGAGCCTGTGTGTGGGGCCAAGCTTAAAGAACCGGCCGATAAGATAAGATCGAGCTGAAGTTTATCGGCCATTTACATGCGCTTGTGCCCTCCAAACCTACCCACTTTCATCATACTTATCATTCTATTCATCAAACCAAATCTGACACTATACCCAGACTTCCCTACCTAATATATGCGACGGGGATAATTGGCGCGCTATGTTTCAAAGATGACCACCGAGGCAGCATCGCCGAAAAGGCGACACATATTATCCTCGATAAACCCCGACCGTTCTTCAACTTCACCTTCACCGAGAGTAGAAAATGATAGTACACCTCCCGCTGATGTTCTAGCCCCAGAGCCGCGGCCGGGCTCAGAGCAGGTAGAATCGGAATATGTAGGGCCTGGGGATAGGAAGAGAACTACCAAGTTCCGTTTTAAATCGAAGCGCTCACGTCATCATCGCCACTCGTCTCAAGTTCGAGATCGAGACCGCGATTACGACTGCGAACATGAAAGCGAAGGAGAAGGAGAAGGAGAAGGCGATTCGCACCGTCATCGCCGAAGACACAGACACCACCATCACCATCACAAACGCAAGCGACGACGCTCCCGCTCTCCCACCCCTCTGAACCCCTTCGAACCACCCCCCCTCGGCTCCGAAGCCGCCTTCCGCGAGTCGCTCTTCGACGCCATGGCCGATGACGAGGGCGCAGCGTACTGGGAGAACGTCTACGGACAACCCATTCACATATATCCCCAGGCGCGGTCCGGACCAGATGGAGAGCTAGAGCACATGGATGACGACGAATACGCGACGTACGTGCGGCAGAAGATGTGGGAGAAGACACATCAGGGGTTGTTAGAAGAACGGGCGCGTCGCGAGGAGCGTCGGAAACAGAAAGACCAGGAAAAGGATGAGGCTAGGAGACTTACGCGCGAGATGGAGCGGAGTTTACGCAGAGGCGAGGAGAGGAGGAGAAGGAAGGGGTGGAAGGAGCGCTGGGAGGAGTATAGTAAGGCATGGAGAGACTGGGATGGGACGATGGAGAATATGGTGTGGCCGGTAAAGAGTGGACAGCGAGAAGATGTGGGTGCGGATGCGGTCAGAGACTTTTTCGTTATGGGTATTGATCCCGAGGACGTCGGCGAAACGGAGTTCCTGGCGAAATTGAAGGAGGAACGTGTCCGGTGGCATCCGGATAAGATACAACAGCGACTCGGTGGGCAGGTTGATAGCGCCGTTATGCGTGATGTTACGGCGGTGTTCCAGATTGTGGATAAGTTGTGGTCAGATACCCGATCCAAGCTGCAGAGATGAAAGATTTGCGTAGGAATAAGTGCTGAAATATGCGCGGTGCATACCGAAACCTAGTGATATATCATAATCCAAAGACCAAGGAAGGCCACATTGAAGAGTTGGTAAATAAGCATCTAGATACCCAATATAAGTACGTACAGTTAACTATAACTATACCATTGTGAGTAACTATAAGTAACCCCTTCACACTTTGGTACCTATTCCCTATGATACCGGCCATTCCCTAATCCACCACCTCGAACTCGGCTACAACGCCCAAATGATCTGTAACCCAAGGCTTCTCAAAGCCCAACTCCTCAATCTGTTTTCTCTCCACCTTATCACTCACCTCAACGTCCCCGCCGAATCTTTCAAAACTCAGCAGTTTCAGCCCACCGGTGAAATACACCTTATCCATACGTGAGCACCCGAACCTCTCGCGCATCGCCGTCGCAGCCTGCTGTCCCCACGTGTATCCCTCATCGCTATCCTCTTGTCCCCCAAGCTCCAAGTATGCATCCTTAAGCCCATTGTCCGCGTGCAATGTCCGGTCAAAGGGCTGTATCGCATTGAAATCACCCGCCGCAAGAGCCGCGTGAACATTAGGAGCCCGCATGTGCTCGGCTAGGACTTGAACTTGCGCAGGTCGGAAAGGGGGTTCCAGGGCCAAGGACTCGAGGTGCGAATTACACAGGCGAATCGTCTTCAGCTCACCACTAGGACTATGTAGTACCGTCTCCACGACAAAAGCATCACGCTCCATCCGGGTCTTCTCATAATGCACCCGGAAACAAGCCGTAATATCCAGCCGTCGGTCAACCAGCGTAGTAGTTCCGTAATGGGCCTGCCAATTCCCCCCATCGGCATCCGTCCTATGAAACGCATCTCTAACCCACTCCTTCTCCCCAATCGTATCCAGGTCCTCCTCGATGCACTCCTGCAAGAAGATAACCGCGGCCGTCGAAGACGGTAAACCACTCGTTAGACCCTTAAGATGGTCTAGCGCGGCGTCCATCCTCGCTTTCGCAAACGGAAGCATGAAATCGATGTTCCAGCTATACAGCCTCAGTCGATTAATCCCGCTTGCACCGCCCCCGTTCTGCACCGGCTTCGGCTTCGGCTCCGCCGACGCCCATGTCTTTTTAGCGCGGTCGAAAGTAAAGAATGGCTGTGCGTAGGGCTGGTCGGGTTTCCACGGAACAGCGCTTGGGTGCTTCCGGGTAGCCTCGGTTTGCTGGATTGCTTTCTTGACGAGTTCTTCCATGATCTTGAATCGCGATCGGCGTTGATATGTATTCTTTACACTTCTAAGGACCTTCATTGAATATGGGGGAATTGGGAACGGACTACTTTTATAGACGTCTTACATAAGAATATAATATAGGCGCCAAAGATGAGCAGTGAGCTATTAGGACTTATAATGCAGATACAGGGATTATACGGCGGCATATTGGGGTAAGCGGAATATTCGGATATCGATCGTAGGCCTTCTACATATTAAGACATTCCACACTATATACTATAAATGCCAATTATTATCGTTAGTTTGTTTTAAATATTTGATCATATTTCCTAGGACTTTCTAGGCCGTGTATGAATAACGTCAAGGGGGGTATCAATATATAGGGGAAATAGGTATCAGCAAGAGACATTTCAACCATCTCTTTCGAAAGCATCGTTGAGATAACTCACGAAAGTCTCTCGTATCCTCTCCGGTCCCATGTTTCCAACGCCCTCTAGACCAATACCGCCTCTATGCAACCCCATATAAGCCCTCCGTAACCGTTGTAATTGGGGCAAGCCTACTTTCTTCCCGGCTGGCAGCTCTACGACTAAGTCCTCGTCATTTTTTCCATTATTCCTAGAGATCTTTATTTCGTCTCCGCCGTCGTCGCTTTGCTGATCCAGTATCCTCTTGACAATCTCCTGCGTTTCCCGGTCGAGAACGTATAAGTAGTCCCCACCCGTATCTCTGGTCCGCTGGACAGTCGCCTGATTAGGCCGGACCAGTTTCCGCGCTTCTCCTGCAATAGTATCCCACATGCTGTCGAAGACTTGTTTCGCTTGCTCCTCGCCATCTTCCCATATAAGCGTAAACAACGGGCTATCCCACCTCGTCATAGGGTTTGGTTCCTCGTAACGAAAAACAAGGTTCTCCCAGTTCTCGGGCTCATAAGGGCCTTCTTCATCCTCTTGTCCTTCTACATTCTTCTCTTTATCCCCCGCGCTATCAGTGCCATTGCTCCGCCGTTGTAATCTCTCTTCGTTAACTTCTTTGGCCTTCTCTTTTGTACAGCCGATTTGTAGAACGCAGCTAGGCGTGCGCACAGCCTTGGCTTCGCAGAACAGCTGATACCGCCAGCCCTTGATGTAATTGAGACCGTCGAGGATGACTATATCGCGATCGCTTAATACGCGCTTGGTAGCGCCGTAGATAGCGGCGCGGGCGTCCTTCTCGGACGCATTGGCGGAGCGTGTATGCGCCGGTGTCGCCGATAGATCGTACACGGAGCGAGATATTGACAGCGTCTGATCCGAAATCAAGTGCAGTCGGTATTTGGCTGCAGCAGGCGAGGATTGGTCTCCTATGCGCTCCGAGAGATACTTGTGCAGCTGTTTCGCGCGCGTGGTCTTGCCGGACGTGGGGAGGCCCGTGACTATAATTAACTAGTCGCAGTTAATTCATACTATACTGTCTATAGTCGCACCATTTGCCAAATTCTTACCGGCATATTTACAGTCCACGTAGAAAAAAGCTCCTTATATAAGTTGGAGGTGAAGCTCAACTTGACTTGAAGATTGATAAAATTTCTAAAGTTGCAAAGTACCCCGCGGCTGCCCGCATTTATCAACTTTTTAGTTGCCCCTCTTCAACATGTACTATACTTACTAGCGTGACGGGCCAGGCCTTGGCGGACCCCGAGAGAATGGGAACCCTTGCAATTTAGGGGAAGCGGGATCTCACTAAAGTTTATTCTTAAGTTCGAGTAGTACAATTTGTTTGTATACCTGATATTATTTGCTATTATTTGCTATCGTTATCATCATATTTACAAGTTTGAACCAAATACTACTTATACAATAAGGTCTATAGCTGCGTATAACTACTCTGTTTCGAAACACGTTCAATCCAACGGCAGTGTTGCCGTTTATTTGTGACGTACCATTTCGTAATCAGCTTCCGAGTCTGATTGCTGAGTTGCGTTCTTGGGGATCTTATGCAGAGTCATCCCGATCCCTTCAACAATGGCCACCACGATCATCTCCACGATGACAGACATGCCGAGTTGGAGGTTCACATCGCCCGCCACTTGGTTAAATGCCGGGTTGTGTCCGTACAAAGATTCCGCCGAGTAGGCAAGTCGAACGAGGACGAAGGGAAGAGAAATACCAACGGCTAAAACCAGTCGCTTCTCCCCCGGTTCCATAAACGACGACTGCATTGCGACGACGGCAGTCGAAATAGCTAGTAGTATGAATGCGGCGATCATCAGGCCCGTGCCAACCTGCGAGAGACTGGAAACAGTATATTTCCCCGTTTCGGCAAGACTCTGCCCGGATTGACTGCCGCCGACTGAACCCAGGACCAAGCCCACAAGCACAAGGAGGTTGATGAGCCGAATTCGATTCACGGTCACGAGAGATGTTGTTGACTTTTGGATACTCCCGCAGGCTCGTCCAATCAAAGCCAATAGGACCATGACTAGCGGTGACAAGCCGATGTTTTGTAAGGTTGCCGCTCCGACACGAAGACTAAGATTGGTAGGGTCCGATATGGTGGCCAGTTGCATCGCCGCTCCGATAATGCGAGCCAACGAGAAGATTATCAAATAGAGCCATCCCGAGCTGCGGCCAAAACCGTGGCGTATCGATAGCCATATGGCGATAAATAGCGATGGTGCGTAAATGACGATTTGCGCGATGGAGATGTTATCCCGCTCAGTTAGGGCCATTTTGAACACTGAGGAAAAATAGAATATATAGTTGGATCTATTGTAAGTGAAGTGAAGTGCGAGTATCGTTGTGAGTTGAGATGTCCATTCCGAAGCAGAACTTACCTGTTCACTGCTTATTTATATAAGCTTCTTCGAACCTATTCAGCTGAAGCCCCATTTCATGAAGACTCGTGGAATAAACCCCATCTCGGAATGCTGCTTGACGAAAGCGAGAACGAACCGGACCCTTGATCTCGACAGCTATTTCTATTGGGCCGTACAGCTTCCAGCACGTCTCCACCAGATTTCCACAGGGTCTTTGAATAAAACCTCAGTGACTAAGCCTCACCAAGCTTTGCCAAGTTTGTATTAGTGTATGCTAGCCGTTGCTGAGCCCTTGGCGGTCTGAAACTAGAGGGTCTCCATGTGGAAATTGCTGACGAACCATTTGTACCTATGTTCTTTAGGGTTGCAATAGGAATATAACCCACCACTCAAACTTGGCTGTATGTAGCGAGGCAGTAGAGGGCGGTATGGACACTAGAAGTCCTATGCTTTTCGATCTACGTACGTACTGCTCTCTCGCGTACAAGTTAAATTCTATTTCGGGACCGCTTCCAACCGCCCGATCCACCTATAAATATATATGGGGGTATTCACATAGGTAATGCATGTAGCCTTCGCGATACTGATACGCTTATACTATCTTGTGCGGTGTATGATTATTTACTATCAATTAAGATAGTTAACTAGTTAAGCCTAGGTAGGTAGTTAGTTGGTTATTAACTTTATAACTAACCTAGTTAATTTAAGTGGCAGAGCACAATTAGTACTAGAAATAATACCCATCGTCTTCAAGGGTCATCTACTTCAACTTGAGTGCTATCAATGCTCATAATAGGAAAATACCTAAAATTGCAGTAAGCTATTGGCTATTTTGGCTTTGGGAGGCCTACGAATACGCGTAACTTGGCAAAGTCACATGAAACCTGTCATCCGACAACCATCTCTTACCCTTCTTTCCTAGCTTAAGAATGCCTAAGCTCAGATAACTTCATAGCTAGTGCTATTCTACCCGTCTGCTAACCAAAGATTAAGATTTTGCGCTTGAATTGGACAGATTCCCTTATGCTAATACTTCACCTGATCTATTTAAAATAAGGGGCTAGGACTCTTCGAATTTTGTTGGATGAAAGACGCGTCACGGAATTCCTTCGTTATCCAGAATTGTAAACCGACCGTCTATAGAATGGATATCTTTTTGATGAATAACATTTCACAGTCACGCAATTTACATTGATGAGAGCCGAATTCAGCTGTATACGAATGTACAATACATCGCTCGATTTAGAAGCCGTTCAAACGCAGTTATGCATGTTGGTAATATTTGGCGCTGGGCAAAACACGCGCTTACCCCTTGCCATACATGTACCCCATCCATCTCCCGTACCTTTAGATCATATAAGTCGATGAGAACTCTGCCCTATATTTTCTTTCCATGGAGCACATATTATACCCGTAGCCTGTACCCGCTCACGGCATAGAAGCAACCCTTATCATGGTGTTCTACCGTTATAGCCCCTTTCCAGAACCGGGCTATATTAGACTCGTTACCATCCATCCCGGAAATTTCAATGACAAAATTGTTATTTCATTCTGCACCTCAACATTTCCAAACGATACGTTACAATACGAAGCTCTCTCGTATGTATGGGGCCCGAAAAGACGGCGTACGCGAGTCAACGTTAGTGAAGATGATTCCGCCACAACCAACGGACTACGGAATATCTTCAAGAGCAAATTCACGCATATTTGGATAACTCGGAACTTAGACGTTGCCCTAAGGCATCTGCGCTATGCTCGTGAACCCCGGGTCATGTGGATCGATGCGCTCTGCATTAACCAAGCGGATGAAATCGAGAAAGGCCCACAGGTGGCCATGATGAGCGAGATTTACCAATCTGCTCGTCGGGTGGTTGCTTGGCTGGGGCCGGAAGAAAATGATAGCGATCAAGCTATGCATCTCGTCGACTACGTGGGATCTGAGCTTGAGCTTGATGCGGCCACGTGGGATTTACGACCCGCGGAAGGTTGTAAAGATCCTAGCATATGTGATTATCACATTTCCCTTCCCTTTAATGATAGAGATCTTCACGCGATCTGCCATCTCATGTTTCGAGAGTGGTTCGAAAGACTATGGATCAGACAAGAGATTTATCTGGCCGGGTCGGACGCAGTTATAATGTGTGGCTTTTGCCAAGTACAGTGGTCAATTTTTCGACGAGGTCTAATATGTCTCTCTAGAAAACGGTGTCCATGGTTCGATCTGTTTAGTCAATACGCGGAGCGGTTCGGTTTTCTTTCCGGATTTATTTTCCAGAATCCAATCACCTTCTTATTTAACCTTCGTCAGCTCTATGGGAATTCGCGATGTCTAGACCCGAGAGACCGACTCTATGCGACCAGAGCTCTGTTCGGGGACTCGGAAAAGGCGTTGATACCCCCACCAGATTATACCCAACCTTATGATAAGCTCTACACGATCGTCGTCCGAAACTGGATCGAAAGCTATAATAATTTAGACATATTGCGCGAATGTCAGCTCCAGCAGAGCCCATGTCCCAGTTGGGTGCCTGATTGGTCACTACCGCCTGGTCAGCTTATATCTTCCCATTTAGAAAGGGCTTCCGCACAGTTGAGAGGCTGGTTCGAATTCCCGCAGCCGAATGTGTTAAGAGTCATGAGCATATCCAAATGTGCTGTGATAAAATCTCACCAAGTCCCGCCATTAGCATACTACGGTAAACCGCCTGAAGCTTCCGCGGTTCAGAAGTTGCGGACCTTGTTATTAGGTATAGACGCGGAGGAGCATCACACGGCTGAAGAGTACGCCAGAGTACTCACAGCAGAGAGAGCAGCTGATATCAGCGTGCCGCCTGCGTCGCATTTTATAAATCTCGAGCCTATCAAACAGTTTGTGGAAAGAATCATGACCATTCATGAAATTAACGACGAAGACTTCTGGACCTTGGATGCTGTCGAATTTCGTATAGCAGTTTCTTTCGCTGGTGGGAGCCACCTCCTCCAGTGCACCAATGGTTATTTGGGGCTGGTTCTGGAGCCGGCAAGGCCCGGTGACGAGATCCATGTTGTACTTGGTTGCCGGTGTCCATTGTTATTACGACCGCAAGGTAATAAGAGATACCAGGTGGTTTGTGCATGTTACGTGCTTGGCTTAATGGCCGGTGAAGCTATTCTCGGCCCTCTGCCGAACGGTATCCGAGCAATCCAGAACCGTAACGAAAAATTGGGCACTTCTTACTTTCCGGCCTTTCAAGATATCTCTTCGGGCGAGATATTCTACGAGGATCCACGCTTAGAAACACTGCCGGTAGACCTCGAAGACTTTCGCAAACGCCTGCGGGAACATCCCGGAGCACGGGTTACTATAGGGCCGGATACGTTAAAGCAGCATGGAGTGGATTTGAAGTGTATTGACTTAGTGTAGATTCTACCTATTTTACAATTATAATTTTACACCAACACTATCCAATGCGACCACTCCTGGAGCCGTCTAACCTAATCATGTAGGGTTCCAACCGGTATTCGTCCAGTCGAATTCATCAAAATTTATGAGGCCCACCATTGCCTGGTCTTGTGTGTTAGAGTTATACCAAAATCCCGTGCTCGTGGAGAAGTTGTGCTCTCCAATGCTGTATGATTGCCCGTAACTACTACCAAAGTTTACGGGCGTGGACATCTGAAATAGGTCAGCGCTGCCGGCACTCTCCCCGCCACTGAACTGCCCCGTCTCACTGTCTTGGGGGCGATTCAACTTCATCCGCTGCACCTTATCTCGAATATCCGATACAATCAGTGGCGGAACCAGGGGCTTGCCCTCTTGTCTCGATAACGCCTCTCGCGCCTCCCAAGCCCTAAGGACAATCCGGGAGAACACATGGAAAAAAGCCTCGTTAACTTCCGCACTCATAAAACGGGCCTTGTAATTGCTGCTCATTACCTCCCAAGACTTTCCAACCCTCTCGTCGCCAGGTCGCCTCTTCAAGCTTTGAAGAAGGTGGATATACGCTGGTAGCGGGAAGTGGTAGGTAACCAGCCAACGGTACCCTTTCACGATGGGCGAAGTTATGAGCATCGTGTCGCACTCGAGCATGCTCAGGGCGGAGGAGATGATCGTGTTTCGATGCGATTCTGTGGGTTGCGCTGCCGCCGTTAGGTGTCGCGAGTAGTAGTCCAATAAGCGAATTTTTGCGAGGTAGCTCCGCGCGGTCCAGACTGTCATAAAGTGCAGCGGGATATCCAAGTCGCAGAAGGCGAGATACTTGTCTTCTATCTTTCTTTCTAGGGCGTTGAGCTCTTCCTCTTCTGAGATGGTGGTTTGCCGATTACTCTTCGCGATGGTGCTTAGAGACGGATTGGTAAACATGAGGTGAAAGGAGCTATGTCGGACGAAATCGGCCAGCTCGCTGCGTACGACGGCGAAGAGCGCCTCTGTGGGTTTCTCGTGGATTGCTAAGGGAGTCTTCATCTCCAGTCTGATCTCCGAGTCGTATACGTTTAGGGGAGTCCTACAGTCCCAAGTAGGAGCCAGCGACGCAACTTTGTAGTCGCAAAGTTCGTTGATTCGATTGTCGAATATTATTAAGGACCACCATAACCTCCGGCGCATCTCTGCCTCTAGAGCTGTGAACTTCGCACAGGTAGACTCGTCGTGGATCCCCATACGACGTCCGATACGGACCGCTATGCTGAGCATCGATGATAAAGATCGAGGGTCTACTTTTGGTCTTATTGATATCTATACCACGTTAGGGATGGTATAGGACAGAAAAGTAATTAGAGTGACTTACTAGGTAGAGATATAATGCCGTCAAGCAATCTCGGTCTGTAGTCTGTAAAAACCTGCAGTTCTGCAGCGCTTGTCGGCATCCCAACTGATACCGAACTAGAAGCTCGTCCCTCGGCACCATGAAGAAGGCGACACACTCATCGTTGGTTAAGCTAAACGTAGCTATACAGTAGATGCTAAATATCAGGGCTTCCATCGTAGGATCAATATTAGCGAGATGGCTTGTAGCTTCGATAATGCGCGCCTGTAAAGTTGGCGTGTGTGTGACTTTCAGTAAAGGGTCGACATTCTCCAGGTATATCTGCCAGAGCCTGAAGATCTGGATATGTTCCGGGTGCATAGTAGATAGATCATCACTTGTCTGAGGCGCGGCAAAGAGAAGGTGACTGTTATCTTGGCTCTCGTATATGCGATCCCACACCTTGGTGATCATGGGTTGGCGCAAAGCGTCTTTTCTAAAGGAGTATTCGCTATCATTATCACCATCGCTTTCATCGACGTCATCATCTTCCGAGTCTGAGGTCTTTCTTTCGAGGATTAGCGGAAACGTATTGCTATTCTAGATTTGTGCCTTACCTTTTGACTCATAGCTCGCCATATGTCTCTGCGATGAAATTAATAACTTGTTGTGTCGACGCAAAGCAAAGAGAAGACATACTTCGGCCTATACGACATCTTGTGCTTCGCTACCGCATCATCTTTCCCCGTCGACCCCTTCGGCGACGCATCCTGGGGCGTCTGGGGAACCGAAGTCTTGCTGTCCTCGCCGTACAGAGACTCGAACGGTATGTTATTCTCCCTGAGCAAATTCTCGTAATGATGCAGCCGGTCCACCAGTTCTCTCTTCGGGAACCGTCTGCGGCGACGAGGCTGCGCAAGCGTAGCCGGCACGCACTGCGCGCGAGCCCTCACGCAGTTCGCACACGGGAAGATCTTGTCGCACTTGACTTTGCGCTGTTGGCACAGCACGCACGAAAGCACCCGCGGCGGCTTGGATGCCGGCCCAGCACTACTCTGCTGCTGATGGTCTGTCGACATGCCCGCGGTTTATTGCCAAACGAAAAAAGGAGGCTGCAATGAAGGAGGCTACGATGAAACTGGCTGCCTAGGACCGCGTCACACTCAAAACTGCCATTCTTTTCGGAGGTTGTAAGCTCGGACATTTCTTCTCTCCGAATAGTCCACCACTATTTATGTTTTATATGGACCGTGTTAAATTTGCCCAAGATTTAAGGAATTAAATAACTATGTGACTCATTAGAAGAGGTTTCATGTCCAAATTCGAAGTTGGTGTAGTTTTTGTTGTGCGAACCACCAGACTTCCTTTTTTTTTTTATATTACATTCTACGTCTTGGCTCGTCTTGGAAGGATCATGATCATGTGTTATAGATAAGTCGTCTTTACAATAGTTAACTACCTACCTAGGTTAGGTACCTACACAACAACTACGTAGAAGTCATACAATGGAAGTTACCTATATTTCGAGTCCGGTCTAAGCAGTATTCTATAGACTCTGGGTATCGCCCAACGCCGCGCAATGCAATCCTATTACCAATTATCAAAATTACCAAATCCACCCACCTTGACTTTTTTCTTCACCGGCTCCTCCCACGTATCGATATCTTCCTCGATAATCTCATCCTCGTTGCTTTGTTGCTTTATCGCGGCTTGGAGGTACTTCCCCACCGTGCCGCCGCCGCCGCCGCCGTGCTCAACCGTACCATCCCGTCTAACCCTCTTTCCCGTCCACGTCAACTGATCGTCTTCGGTACCACCCGTCCGCTCAATCTCCGCCTTTGTTTCTGCTAGCTTATCGTGCTCAGCCTTTTGCCTCAGGAACTCGTCAAATGGGTCCAGGTAGACGACGACGTCCTTGATGAAGATCTTGTTGAGAGGTCGGTCTGAACCATCCGTCGGCACCGCCTCCATCTTACTCAGGATATCCAAACCGCCTACAACCTTTCCGAATATGGTATGCTTCCTATCTAAATGCTTGACTGGGCGGTAGGTAATGAAGAATTGACTTGAATTGGTGTTTTTCCCCTTGTTGGCCATGCTAAGGACACCCCGGGAGTCGTGCGTTAGGGGGCCCTCGAATTCGTCCTGGAAATTCTTACCCCATATACTGGTACCACCTCGTCCGGTACCTGAGGGATCGCCTCCTTGAATCATGAAGTTTTTGATATTGCGATGGAACGAGACGCCGCTGTAATAACCCTTTTGGGCTAATCGGGTAAAATTCCAAACCGCCCTCGGAGCATATTCGGTGTGTAGCTCGATGTTTAAATCGCCTAGATTCGTCTCAATCCGTGCATAACCCTTTATCTTCACCCTCTTCGGTTTCAACATATACTCCTCATCCGTTAAAGTGGCCCGCTCGCCACTCGTTTCGGGTGTCAGCCCCGTACTTGTAAAGCTGGCCGCGGCTCTGCCCGTAGTATATGTTGCCGAGTTATAGGCTTGCTTCTTGTCTTGTATCATGGACGGCCGGGCATTGCTACCCCCCGAAGCTTTGGAAACCGCTTTGGATGAACGGTTGATGTCGCCTCCGGCTTCACGTTCTTTCCTTGCCTTCTCGACGGCTTCTTTCGCTCTTAGGACTTTGTCACCTACACGACCCAAGGCATTGATATTGACGTTGCCTTCTTTTCTCTCCTCCTCCTGCTCTTTGGTCAAGAGCGCATCCCCGCCGTTCTTCAAGTGCTGAAACTGGCTTAAATCTCTGCTAGCGGCATTTTGGGGATCTTGAAGCGTTATGATGTCCGAGCGGCTGAACTCTGTATCGTCTAGCAAATCTCGCCACATTTTCGCTTTAATGTTCATCCTCTCCACCGTCTCCCAAGCAAATACGTTTGCGTAGGTTCCGTGTCGGATCGCGACGACGTGGGTATTATCGGTGAGAACTTTGAAAGTAACTGGGTCTATATAGTCCCCCTTGCCGTCGCCACCCATCCCGTTCGTACCTTTGGAGTCAACGTCTCCATTGCGCGCGAAATTGAGTTTAATGAGATCGCGTGCAGCTAGGGGCTCACCGTTTACGGGATTGGTCTTGTGATTCTCGAGCCATTTGGAGATGACCTCGACGTCGAATATGGTTCCATCGGGAGTACAGACGGGATTCTTAAAAGGTTGGAGACTGGCGGCGCAAAAGTTGAAAGGAAGTCGTTTAAATGATGCGCCATTGGGACCGGTTCGTGAGCCCGTATTCGCCGAGTAGGCGTCTGAAGATGACCACTCGGAATGTGTGATGTATAACTTGTCCGTACCTTTCCCCATGGCTCGACTTTTCGTGATGCGACAGGAAAAGATGCTGGATAAAAATAAAATAAAACAAAAGCGAAGGTCCCCAGAGTGATGTAAGAATCAGTACCTACCTAACCTTAGGTAAGTACCTAGGTAGGTAGGTAGGCACATAGGTAGGTACCTACCTATGCAATTAAACTCTTGGCAGCTCTAACAGGATTGGCTGAAATATTTCTTTATCTTATCGCAGCCCTGGTTATTTGCAATAGGCATTCGATTAAGTACCGCTACACGTATGCGTATGCGTATGCGCCTTAGAATTTTAGCTGGCTTTTAGCTAAGAGAGGCCTGCGCAATAGGTCAGTTTCAACGATCTCGTTCCGGTGACTAGCGCACCCAGTCCACCTAAACCAAATCAAAGTAGACCTTACCTTAGGGAAGCTAAAAGGCATCTTTACTTATTAACCACGTCCTACTATTTTCTTTTTAGGGACTCTCCCCTAATGCTTCTACGGATCTTCGACTCGTTCAAAGTCCGACCTCGATCCCAATCCCGACCCCGACCCGAGTGTATTTGATGTGTGTCGTG
This sequence comes from Daldinia sp. FL1419, assembly GCA_025201765.1. Lineage (NCBI taxonomy): Eukaryota > Fungi > Ascomycota > Sordariomycetes > Xylariales > Hypoxylaceae > Daldinia > Daldinia sp. FL1419. Next base: position 28,467 of record MU623534.1, on the reverse strand, counting down.
TGTCTTGGTCACACTCAGCCTTCGAAATAGCGACGATAGATTCACTTGCCGAGGCTGCCTCGCGCGGCGACTAGCCCAAGTTAACGAATCGAACATGAAGAGCTGGTTATCTCCTTTGGTCCTCTTGGGCCTGTCCTTATGGACGGCTCAGGCTATAGAAGTGCAATTAGTACGACACCACCAACCAGCCTGTGTTACATACGACCTATAGCTAATACATTTTCCGCCCAGGATAGTACCGATGAGAATCGCCAAAAATGCGCCGGTATGCTTCGTCGATATTGGTCGCCTGTACAAGCCTTACTGATTATGACAAACTAGGCATGTATAGCAAAAGTGCCTGGGGTGGTCCGGTAGATCCGTTTATCCAAGTGGTGTTTCCGAACAAGACTGTCGAAGGCGACGACGACCCCATCGTTAGTTTAGTTATATTCGAATGGAAAGACGAGGACTTGATCGGTATCTCAACGGACGATGATCCCGATTCACTCTCGGTACGATATTTGATGCGTGACCTGGAAAGAAGGCAGGCTAATGCGAAAACCAGAAAGTGTTGATTTGCGACGAGGATGCTGTCAAAGCAGACTTTTGCGTTAAGGAAGAGATTGGCCAATGGATTTTATCGCCTAATGCGACTGAGAAATCCGAGAACTTAATATTAACTAAAGCTATACATTTGAAGGACTCCAAGTCGACTAAATACGAGATTAAGAAGACGGGATATTACTGTATTGCCGCCCTTGGGTTTAACACGAAGGAATTCGTGGGTGCCGTGGAGTTCCGAGAAGCCTATGGTGAACTTCCCGCGACTCAGATCCCGAAGCTGCCCTTCTACGGTGGAATCACTATCCTCTATGCAGTAGTTGCAGTGTATGTCTTGTAATCTCTGCAAACGAAACTCCATACTAACGTCCTTCAGATTCTGGGGTTTCTTATACTACCAGCACAGATACGATATCCGTAAGTGATCGCGAGGTTCCCTTTTCACTATGCAGCTAACGTATTTATAGTACCTGTTCAAAATTATATCACTGCCATTCTCGTCTTCCTGGTTGTTGAAATGCTGATGACTTGGGGCTTTTATGGTGAGTACTTTCTCGAACCTTCATGGGGTAAAAGTAACTAGTTGTGATTAACTTGGTATAGACTATCTAAACAGAAATGGCTCAAACGTGGGAGCTAAGGTTCTCCTAGTCGTGGTCGCCGTCTTGAACGCCTTCCGCAACTCGTTCTCGTTCTTTTTACTCCTCATCGTGTGTATGGGCTACGGAGTTGTGAAGCCTTCACTAGGCAAGACCATGGTATATGTACGATGGTTAGCCATTGCCCATTTCATTTTTGGCTTGGTCTACGCTATTACTAGTCTCTTGGTTTCACCGGATACAGCTGGTAAGCTTCCTCTGGAGCCTATAATTTGTAGATGCTAACCTCGCTTCTCAGGTCCTCTTGTTCTTCTCATCGTACTCCCGTTGGCGGGTACTTTGACTGGCTTCTACGTGTGGACACTCAGTTCCCTCAACGCTACACTCAAGGATCTACGCGAGCGCAAACAGACCGTAAAGGAAGCCATGTACAAGAAGCTCTGGTGGTGTATTCTAATCAGTATCCTTGTTATCTTTGGTTTCTTCTTTTTCAACTCCTTCTCATTTGCCTCTGCCTCTGATCCGGATTACGTGCCCTTCCACTGGAAATCGCGGTGGTTCATTCTTGATGGATCGCTCAACTTGGTCTACTTCGCTGATGTAGCCTGGGTCGCATATGTATGGAGGCCTACAGCAAACAACAGGAGATTTGCTATGAGCGACGAAATAGCTCAGGACGAGGATGGAGGGTTTGAATTCGCCGACGTTGGCGCTCCAGATGATTCAGATGATGACGAGGAAGCCCACATTGGCTCCAAGATCACGAACACGCGTTCAGCACCGGCGCAAAACACTACTTCTACGGCATCTCAACCCACACAAAGTAAGGCCTCGGCCAAGGCGGAGACGTCACGGGATTCCTTTGACGGCGAGACGATATTCGCCGTTGGAGAGGACGGTGACAAGTTTAGTGACGACGATGAAGATGACGATGACGATGACGATGACGATGAAGAAGCGAATCGTGGCGAAGGCTCAAAACTAGTGAAAGGGAGGAAATAGTAAAGCCGTAAAGGACTACTAAAATTGGCAAGGGAAAGGTGACATCAACTGTACTTGGACTAGAACACCTTCGTTACTGTACTATAGACTCTACGCATGGCGTTGGATTCGGGATTATTCATTCCATGGGTTCGTCAAGGCGGGAAGAATAAATCCACACAAATATGTCTTCGGACGAGGGCTTCAGAGCCGGTTTCCATTTTCAATAGGTCGTACGGGTATGAAAAGAACGTTGACCGAGGCCGTCTGTGTTTTTTATTGTTGGTATTAAGCCCATTACTGCACATCAGATTGAACCTGGTTCTATTTTACTAAGTATACAGGCCACCCGGCCCCCGCGGATTTTTACTCCCTGGACGTATATAATTGTTAAGCATTCACATCTCCCCCAAATCCAACTGGTCTCCTCCTGCCCTCGTTCTCCGGCAGGATAGCCAGGACCTTATAGATCTTCCCCATGCCACTCGGGCCGCGATCAACCAGCCTCTTCCACGAGCGCTCGATCTCCTTCTTTTTTTCCTCCGCATCAGGCCCCGACCCCAGTTTCCGGGACAACATCTCTGCACGCTGCTGAATCCCCATCGCCTCGAGGAAATAAGCCTGGTCGACGGGGCCATGGCACTCGACTCCCAGACTGACATTCGTCGCAGCTTCGACTATCGCGCCAAAATCCACGTCCGCGCTCAAATCGACTAATCCCGGGGCGGAAAACGGGCTCACACGCTTGTGCTGGCGGATCCCGCGGAGTGAGTTCGCGGGGATGGTGTCGGTGGGCCCGTAGTCGAGGATCAGGGCGGCGCCGGAGGGACGTGGTTTGGGCCAGGTGGTGGAACCGCCGATGCGGGTGGCGAAGTCGGAGGCGTAGATGGAGGAGTCGGGACATACTTCGATGAGGGCGCCCGGGATGGATTTGAGGGCTTTGTAGCGAGGGGATGACTCTGGGACGTATTGCGCGTGTCGCGTTACGGAGGGGCTAAGGGTGAGCTGGAATTCGGGGACGGGTTCGTGGCGTTCGGCTTGAGGGGTGCCGAGGTCTGCGTGGGTTGTGCCCTTGGGCGTGGGGGAGACGACCATTTCTCGCCATTGGCGGTTGGGGGAATTGGTGGGATTTGAGATTGAGCTCTTGCTGTCGTTGCTTTCCGGAGTACTGCTGGGTTGCTGAGCCGGTGGTAGATCAACAAGCTGAAAGGCGTGAATTGGTAGTGCGTCGAAGAACTCGTGGGCAACAATAAAAGGAGTCTTATTGGGGTCCAGCGGGATGGCCTTGATAGAATCTGTCCACACGATGGGGAGGTCGTTGTACTTGGACGTGCTATGCCAACCTATTTTAGACTCCGTCATCACAGCATCTTTGCCACAAAGGAGGTTCTTTTGCGCTACGCGCAATTCGCTACTAGCTTCGACCATATATATGGTATCTATACTAGAAGACATGTCCTTAAAATTCCTTATAGTCTATCGCTATGTTAGCTTCGTGGGGGAATATATATCTTGCCGAGTATATGCTTACCCTTAACATATCATCCATCAAAGTTCCCCTGCCTGGACCAACTTCGATGAGCTCTACGCCCTGCTTCGGGCGGCCCTGAGACATCCATTCCGCCACGAACCATATACCAATTAGTTCGCCGAATATTTGTGATATTTCCGGGGACGTTATGAAGTCGCCCTTCCGGCCAAACTGATCGCGACCAGCTTCTATAGCCCCAGTATAATATCCACCAGTGTCCGATGTAAGACACATGCGCATATAGCTAGCCAAGGGAATAGGCCCTGTTATCTGTAAATGGTTAGTATAAGATTCTATGATGATATATATATTTGTACTTACATTTATGGCCTCGGCCAATTGCTTAGCTAGCGGCGTTGACCATTGCCTCTCTTCTCTAAACGCGGTCGTCGCCGTGAAGCCTCTATAACTCTGATATGAGATTTTGGAACCGGGAGATGATGGCCGTCGTGATAAGTATCTGAGCCCGGATTGGGCGGTTCTTAACACGTTCGACCTCATTTTAAATCGGGAATTAATACATTACGAAAAAGGAAAAAGTCTGTTCGAATTATTAATAAGTTGGGTTTATAATTTCAATATAGGGAACTCACTGACGTATTTTATACTCTGAACTTAGAGCTTTAAAGCTGCTACTTCCAATTGAAGCAAGACTCCAAAAAGCTCCGAAAGCTCTGAAATTTAGTTCCGAGCATTCCCCGAACCTCGAAATTACGTAGGTTCAACCTTCCCTCCAACATGAATAATAAAATACATCTTACCTAACAAACTCAAGATTTATTTAAATAATTTTGTATTGGCAATTCTCTAATCTCCAAACATTGACTAGATCTTACAGCTGCTATCCCTCTGCCCCTCTATGCGACGACCGCACGACACGTAACAAACAGCCTTATCGCATCGCTTTTCAACTATCACACTAGCAATCGTCGAGACGGCCAAACTACCATCATGGCGAGTAAATCTCGCTGGGCGGATACAGAAGAAGACGCAGCCCTGGTAGCAAAACAAAAGCGCGAAAAGGAAGAGAAGAAGCGCCTAAAAGCCGAAAGGGCACAGAAGGCGGAAGCAGACCGCCGCGCCCAAGCAGAAGCAGAAGCAGAAGCAGAAGCAACAGCCAAACAACGAGCCATACAAGACCAACAACAACATCTACAGCCACCAGATGATAGCGTACCGCCCACTAAACGACGGAAAATCACCCCCGAACGAGACGAGCAAGAAAAGGACCAAGCGACCGAAATTGAGAGTAGCGCAAAACTTCTGCGCTTCGAGGCTGGCGGTTGGGGCAAATCACGAAGCGTCGAGAACTACGATAAATTAAACGACATCGAGGAGGGAGCATACGGCTGGGTCGCGCGCGCGAAAGAGCTCAAAACGGGGCAAGTCGTCGCCCTCAAGCGCCTCAAATTCGACCCAACCGACACCGCGGGACTCCCCGAAACCGGTCTGCGGGAGATCCAAATCCTCAAAGACTGCTCGCACCGGAATATCGTATCGCTACGGGAAGTCGTCGTCGGGGACGACACCTCGCGGATCGAGCACATATTCCTCGTCCTCGAATTCCTCGAGCACGATTTGATGTCCATACTAAGCGACATGCCGGAGCCCTTCCTCGCCTCCGAAGTCAAGACCCTACTTCTCCAGCTCGCGAGCGGAGTCGCGTATCTGCACGACCACTGGATTCTGCATCGCGATTTGAAGACGTCTAATTTGCTGCTGAATAATCGCGGACAGCTCAAGATTGCGGATTTCGGCATGGCGCGGTACGTGGGCGATCCGCCTCCCCCGAAACTCACACAGCTCGTTGTTACGCTTTGGTATCGCGCCCCGGAACTGTTGCTCGGCACGAAGACGTATGGTGCTGCAGTGGATATGTGGAGCGTGGGATGTATATTCGGGGAGTTGTTGACGCGGGAGCCCTTGCTACAGGGCAAGAACGAGGTCGACGAGTTGGCCAAGATCTTCGAGTTATGCGGTATTCCTACCGACGAGTCCTGGCCCGGCTTCCGCCGTCTGCCCAACGCACGGCATTTGCGGTTACCTAAGAGTTCCGGCGCCAATACCGGGCCTATAATCCGCGCCCGGTTTCCATTATTAACAGCCGCCGGTAGTTCGCTGCTGAGCAGTTTGCTGTCTCTAAATCCAGATAGGAGACCCACGGCGAAGGAGATGCTCGACCACGAATTCTTCAAACAAGATCCGAAGCCTAAGCACGAGGCTATGTTCCCTACGTTCCCTAGCAAGGCAGGCCAGGAGCGCAGGCGCAGGAGATCAACGCCTAACGCGCCAGGTAGAGGACAGAAGGCCGCCGATTTGGGAACGTTGGATTTCAGTGGGCTATTCGCATCGCGAGAAAAGGAGGAGCGAGGAGGTGGGTTCTCGCTTCGGATGGTATGAATTACGACGATATCTATTATGATAAATACCTATAAGAATGAAATCTACATCAAATTAAACATTACGGAATCTCAAACAGACGAGTAGAACGATTATTAACCTGACCAGGTGTGTTTGTGTCATTAAGAGCTATATAGCAATATAAATAACCCTTCCGATGCCGTAGACTTCTAAATAACAAATCTTCGCCATTTTCGGACCCATGCCGGAAGTCGTCCCTCCCCCCTTTCGGCCTCCCTTGCAATTCATCTCAACGATTAACGCCACTGCATGATGATGTATCCTTAAACCCAGATAGATTTGATTTATTACCGTACTGATAACCACTCCATTAAGATGCTGTCTCGTATTTCCGAAATATATGCAGTCAGAAATGTACCGTCTCTCCATTAACTGCATACTAGTATGCCTACGAGTAGTTGGGCCTGGCTATAGCAACGCGGCAATACCCGTCACGTACCACGTGAAACTAAGAACAGTGATGATGCTCATGGTTATCGCGAAACCTATGGCTTGGCGGTCGACATCTCCTAATGCACCGCTGCAGGTTGCGCACTTCCACTGACCAAGGTCCTCGTACGGGCGGGCCGTGTATAGACCGAATTGGAAACCGTCGAACGGCGCAAGGTATCCGGCTTCGGCAGTTGCGTCGGCGGACGAGTCCGAGTCGTGGATCAGCAGGGTGTACTGGGCGACTAATAGAGGGCTAGCTACGGCGCTCTCCGAGTACTTTTCGGTATCCCAGGTGAAAGTTGCAGTAGGTTCAAACGTCATGTTCTGAGTCAGTGTCCATGTAGCGGAAGCCGTAGAGCATGAAACTAGAACATCGATGGCGGTTGGCGTGCCTTGCAGCGAAGTGTAGTTCCAAACCCAGGTAATTGGTGTCGGGTCTCCGATTCTGTACAGCGTTGATCCCGCAGTAGTGGCTGGTGTTATCATGGCGACACCACCAGCTCCATCCTGCGGGTCGAAGGTTTTGTGGGTAGGTTTAGCGGTGGTGTTGCCGTGACCTCCCGCTTTTGTGGTTATTACGGCCGTATTAAGGTTTGTAGTTTGGGGTTCGTCAGAATCAGCAGCAGTAGTCTTAGCATCTTCCGTGGTTTTAGCATCGTCCGGTGAACTATCTTTGTCGTCGGCCTTAGTAGGTGTGGGTGTGGGCGTGGATTCAGCTGGTTACAATTTCGTTAGTAAAATTCAATTCCAACTCCTTCACCATTTATTTTACGGAACGTTAACACGTACGCGACGGGTCATCTGCTCGAACTACAAGCGTATCTGGATCCGGTAGCCAACCTGGCCATGCTGATGCTAGAGGGGCTAAGGCGAGAGCTACGGTCAAAAATTGACCAAGGTTCTTTGGTCCCTTCATCGTGTTTCAAACGATGGAATGCCGATAGAGGACGAATTTAACGGTCGATTAATTCCGACGAAATGCCGGAAACAAAACGCCACAAATAAATAAATAAATAAATAAACACTCCAAATCCAAGGATAGTGATTATTACGTCTTTCGAATTAATCGTGGCCGTCAAGAATTGTTGCTCGTTGGCCCGTTGCCGCTTCGTCCTAACTTGATCCCCCTATTTTCGTCCCGTTGTCGAGACGAGGTGCAAATGCCAATGCCGAGGAAAACAGTGCAAAAAACCAAAATGCAGTAAACTCAAGACTTCCCCGGATAGCGTATTCCAGGGCGGGGTGTAGTTTATTATCAAAACTAAGCGAGTGTTATTAGTAGTAGTCGAGTCAATTATTAAAGCGAATGACGGCCCGTGGGTTTTTGAACGATGAGAGAAAGCTGTCAATTCATCGAGGAACGAGAGGGTGGGAAAGAATTGGGATGAAAGAAGGATAAGAGGATAAGAGGATACGAAAAAGATGAGATGATGGGCTCACTAAAGGCTCACTAACGGGTACTTTGCATTTTCCCGCTAAGCCTCTAAAGCATCTGGTGTAGAAGGTTCCATTCGATTGGCCCAAGGTAGAACGATGAACACGAAGTGTTGGCAGCAGCGGTACGCACCATCAACATGGGGCTCTCTACCTAAAAAGGTATGGCGGCGTTGGTAGGTGCGGTAATCGGGTTACACTACAGGGCATGCAGCGAATGATTACTGGCTGCCAGTGAGATCCCGTATTAGTGGGTACTACATAGTGGCGTAGGGGGGAAGTACCCGGGGACCTGAACTGGTCCAGAACCTGCTTCTAGTTAAGCGATTATCACTAACAATAGTTATCCAAATCGAGTACTGTGTACATACAATACCCTAATGTACCCCAGCTATCGATGCCATCATTTTGGGTCCCTTTCACTACAGTACTCTTAGGTATTTGCGGACAACATGTTGAATATGAACTCCAGCCTAACCCCGAAGATATCCAAAGTTAAGTCACCACCATTAAATATGTGCCAATTAGTATAAGCCATCATCCCATGTTATGTCCTATGTCTCTTAACTTTAAGATCGGGTGACATACCTCTGTCTTGGTGGGTCCACACCAACATGTACCTGTAAAAAAATGCTTGTCGAACCTAAAAATAGGCCGCTTTTTTTCAGTCTTATTAGTCGAATACCCGGGAGGGAGGCTCTGTTATCACCAGACCCCAACGTTCATTCATAATTTTCACCACATATTAGTTATTTCGTCCATCGCATGCCTTTTCTTTCATGAACTTCAAACCAAGCCCCGGATATAATAACTCGAGCCAACCCAAAAAGAGATTTCCACGAGTTACGTGGTTTACAAACTTTGATCCAGTGGCTTCGCCGAAACGTACATATATCTACATGAGGCGTACCACTATGCAAGTTACATACATATGCCCTGTACCCCGTCAGCCTTTTTCTTGTTTCACCTGGGGATACTACGAGACCTTTTTATTCAAATTCAGCCCTAGAGACTACCAAGGTAAACTTGGATTTCAACTAGTTACTACTATGTAGGTAGTTAGGAGAATACTAGGTTAGGTCAACAGGCCTGCCGGTTGGAGATAGTAGGGCATGTAAAGAAAGTATTATCGTATTATTGTAATAACTAGCTCTAAGGGTAGTCTATACGTAGGTAAGTACCATAGCAAGTTCCGCTGGTTTTACGAAAAAGCTCTCGAAATATTCGAGCAATCAAAAATTAAACATACAAATTCTGAATTACTTATACCCATCCTGTTCCTTTCATGTAAAAGTAATTTTGCAATAGGTTCAAATCATCTGGCGCATATAAAGGTCTTCTGCCTCCACCCCGCTCTTCATGCCTTTTTCTTCCAAGTTTTCAACCCCTCGAGCAGCCGTACAGTCATGCAGCCACGCTAAGATTCGTAGCCACTGTATCTTCATGGCTTCGCAATCTCGTAAAATTTCAATAGATTCCTATTCACCAAAAATACGAAGGATCTCTCTGAGTATAGGTTCGTCTGTACGTATACGTAAGGTACCTACCTAATATATGTTCCCGTGTACTCCTGTGGCTTCCCGCCAACATTTGAATCGGGCCCAAACATTTAAGCTTTTAATAATTATCTACCTAGGTAGTTCAAGTTGTAAACGTTCGAGTTGAATCAAAGTCCAAGGGTTTGTCCAATCCCAAACATTCGAGCTTCAAACCGGTAAAATAATGGTCAATTTACAGCCTTCTTATACCACAGAAACTCGGTATGGTACATGTACCTAGGTACCTACCTACCTAGCCATAGGTATGGAATATGGGTAGCCAGGATACTTTCATCCTTGAAAGTAGGTACAGAGGTCTAATTCCTAAGTCTAAGGATGGTATTACCTAGGTAACTACCTAGCCAATATGCTAGTTTTCAAAGTAGATACTCGAATGCTGATTTCGAGTATCTAGGTAGTTTTACAGTCAGCCTTCCTCGAGTGATTCTCGACAAAAACTTCGTAGGGGCGCCGCCTAGTAGATTTCAATGAGGAGTTGTAATGAACAGCAGTGTCTATAATCTATTTACCATACAGCGTATATGCCCAACCGAACACGGTTCGGTAAACTATTAGGGTACAGTGGTAATCATTACCAACCGCAAATTTAGCCCCTGACTAGGTCTAATAACGTGGTCTTCAGGATAGGCAGTACAATCAGCATAATGCCATGCTATTTACAATACAATGTTCCAGGAAACACGTCTAGGTATTACCTGCTTCAAATAGCATCCCATTAGTCAAAAGGAGCAAACCAGATGCGTCATAACCGTTAGTTAGGACTACAGATAGGTAGTGCCTAACTACAGACTCATTTTCTTTACATCTCATTTGAATAATAAGCATCCATGTACTTTGCAGATTATTAATGATCTACTACATCGTTTGCCTCTCTGTCACATTTGACGCCTTTATTAGTCCTTCATAGTTTGGCTTAAACAAATGGCAAGAGGTATGATGTACAGTTACTAACGGGTGGTAGATATTTCATTGTACATATATGGAAGTAAAACTGTCGTACCGAGTCCATAGGTACATATATCAGGTAGATAGTGGTTACTGTCATGCAGGTTGTTGCTGGGTATCCGTCATGGTTGCCGTGAAAATTTGTTGGCGTGTCTATTTTTTCTTCTCAAGGGTTGCCTGATTTCTCACCCCTCCCACAAAATATTGATGCGCCGTCGTTTGTCTACCTACACAAAATTCCCCCTCCATCGTATATGGTCGGGATTTAAATCATTGCCTGAAAACTCCCTTTTTCCTATTTCTTGTTCGCCGTGTCTGGCATACCAACATCATGGCAACGTCGCAAGATACTGTGGTGCTCGATAGAGCCAACTTCGAGACTCTCCTACAACAGTAAGTTAATTCATAAAGTCGCATCATTCGCTATGTCATTAAGGCACTCCCAACGGGTGAATTCTTCAATCACTAGCTTTGCCCCAGATCTAGAGGCTAACATACTATTCTGTGATAGAGCCAACGCCGTGAGTACCTAGTAACTTCTAGCATTCGGATATATCATCCGTTTTCTAACTTGATAATTAGACCTGTGAATACAAACTCAGGGATGGATCCGTCCCTGGCACGATAGGCCCGCTCATGTGCCTTCCGATGGATGAGTACAGGGACCTCCTGCTTTCTCGAGGCCAATATAGTATAGACTCCACCTGATAACTTAACAAAGATATTATAGGCTTATACTAACCTCTTCCAGCGGCCCTGACCCTTAACCTTCTGCGACAAGGTATCGCCGGTAGTCATCTCCTGGTAAGCATTCCATCTACTTAAAATCCTGGATGGTTATGGAGTGATTTTCTTGGGAATATATTCTGGCAAGAGTTAATTAGTCGTAGGCTTTGAGCCAGCATGGGCTATCTCATTCACCGGCGCCTATTGAGGTCGAAGACAAGGCCAAATACAAGGTACCTCGCCCAGCGCAGAAAGATACACCCACTGCTTCCTACAAGAGCAAAGAAGACTACGCGTTTCTTTCAGCTAAGAAATCATCGGATGGACCAGCAAATCCAGGACCCTTGGCATCCAGTATGCAGAAACGATTCAACGAGCCTTGGCGCCGCGGTACAGATGAGTTAGCACCTTCCCCCGGGCCCCAGACGACACTGTATTTGAGGGGCTTAGTGACGGGTACGACTTACTGGGATATCACCAGTGCCATTCGTGGCGGCGCTTTGTCTGGCGTGCGAATGCTTTCAGACAATGGTGCATTCGTATCCTTCGTTGAGGAAGCAGCAGCCCTAGCGTTCTTCCAGCATGCAGCCAAAAATGGCTTATATATTCATGGCGAAAAGGTTAATCCCATAGGCCATCGTATCATTTTCTCTATCTCGCTAACAGCTCCATAGATTAGTATCTCATGGGCGGCTCGCCCTTACATCATCAAGGCTGACCTTGCCGCTCAAATTCGCCGAGGCGCAAGCCGAAACATCCGCATCCAGAACTGCGGGGGACAACTTACCGAACGAGAGATTCGATTAGATATGGCACATATCGCAAAGCTCGTCATCATCAGAATCACCCACTCAGACGGTACCTTCTACATCAAGACCAACTCCATCTACGACGCAGTTGTTGCCAAGACGTGCATGCATAGCCGAGCGTAAGTTTGCCCAAGCCTTTCAAACGAGGACTTAGCTAAGAGTGTTTGCGTATCTAGAAAGTACAAGAAGTGGCAGATTGTTTGGGATTACGACGAGTGTGCTGGACCGCTGGTTGATCCTCAGGAATCTCGATATACACAGCAGGAGGAGACTCAGAAAGTCACCCAGACGGTCGCTCAGAAGCCCGCCCAGAAACCTGCCCAGAAGCCCGCCCAGAAACCTGCCCAAGAGCCCGCTCGAAAGACTGCTCAGAAGGATACGTCTCGCCCCAAGTTTGGTGCCAGCAGCCAGAACCGCTTTGCCTATCTTCGCACGGATGACAGCGACAATATCGATAGTAACAATAGCAGTGATAATTAGTGGCAACAGGGTCGATATCCTTCATGGGCGTGAGGAAACAGGTTTTAGTGTGTGCAACTTGGGTTGTGCGGGGACATTAGGGGTGACGAGGTTCTCTGTTTTTAATGGTGCTTTGCTTAATCCTCACGTTTGCATGAACTACGAATAGCTCGTTCGCCATAGGGAGATTAGTTAGGTAGTTTGATAATCGAATATTCCCGGTTCGGATATTTCCATGACAGAATGTTGTGAAGGGTTGCTTTGGATGTACTGACTGATTGAGTACCTACTAAGAGTCTTGATGAGTCTATTTCGTACTTGGCAATAACTCACGTACTTACTTAAGTAAGAGGCACCAGACAACTGTTATATTGTCGTCCAAAACTCGTACTTTGATCAATTTAAAGGGTCGTTTCCTATTATTCTGACGCAATTTTCGAAGGGGTTATTAGTCGTTATGATCCTTGTTCAAAAATTAACGCCCCTGTCTTTTTACCTTCAATGGCAATCCACTTGGTCCCGAAGCTACGGCACTCCTGTGGGGCTTGCGTAACAATCCCGGACGCTTAAGTTTCGGTAGTTATTTTTAGATTGCTCAAAGATGCATCATACATGTACGTATTTTGGAGTTTGGTCTAACCTAGATCCTTGGATTACGGTGCAGACTTGCAATTCTCGAAACATGTGAATGGGACGCCTAACAACACCAGCCGTAGCTGTTTGACTCATTCAATGATTTGTTAGACATATGGAGGGAGACATTGATAAAAGATATAAAAAATTCGTACATACCTGTGACTAACACTGGGTTTGGGACAGGGTACATACATTGATACTTTTATCTGAATAATCTGGCATCAATGTTCGTCCGATAGAATCTGTTGGGCTGTGTGCAACTAGGGTGATATTCAACAATGATAAAATATTTATATATTTACTTGTAAGAATGTTTTCTATTTTCTGGAATACTTTTATTGTTGTACCGTAAGAAATATCACGTTGCCCCTTTTAAGATCATTTGCTTGGAGTTACGGAAGTATGACTTGGTGAATATCCATCGCATAGAAAACTAACCGTTAGGTACCTAATATGGGTACACCATCCCAGACATCTCTCGGTGGCAAATTCTCCCATGAGTAATAAGAGTCACTCACACAGGGATTTGAGGCTCTGATCTGTAAGCAGTTTTTACTGTCCAACTGAAAATTCTCACTGCAAGGCTGCCCAGGTGGATACTTGGGTATCTCGGTACGTACATATACGTACCTAATATATGTACTTATATAGGGGCTTGGCGTATTAGAGATGCAATCAGCACTGGCCACGTTCTACAAACTGCAAAGCTTATCAGCCACAACGCCTTACTTTATTATCGCTCTTTCGCTCTTTCACTCCCCACATCGGCAGATCCTACCCAACTGTCCAACTTAGCAACTCCCAAACAGCTTCCCTTCATTTCTTACGATTCGTTCTGTTTGTTCGGCGCAATAGGACCACTTTATTCACTTACAATCAACTTGATCCAATATTCAAGAAAAACAAATTATCAGTATAATTCAATTGACAATAGTATTTCATAGCGCAGCCGTGTCTTTTCGAGCTTCCAAAGCTACCAACCCGACGCCACCCCTCACTTGCCGCCTGCTCGTCGCGCCGTCCTATAATTGGTCGGCTTCTCACTTCAACACAACGTTCTGCCCAACTTGTGGTCATGCAAGGAAGTAGAACTCGGTATGGCGCAAGACAAAATGACATTAGAAGATTGTAAGTAAAGTACCGCTTCCCTTGAAAATAAAATAAAATAAAAAAGACATCCATTTCGTCTCAATCTGGCCATTACTGCTGGCGCGGCGTTAGGCGCGCCATATAGACGAAATATTAGCTAACGTTGTTTCCTAGGGTTGGACGACCTCTGCGTTCGATTCATCATAAACCTCCCCCGAGAAGACCTCTCCTCAGTGGCCCGTATATGCTTCCAAATTGAAGAAGCACAATGGTTCTACGAAGATTTCATCAGACCTTTAGATCCCGCCCTGCCTTCCATGTCGTTGCGGAGTTTCAGTCTTAAAATGTTCCAACACTGTCCTTTACTAGCATCATTCTCTGCGGAGAGTCATATCAAAGCTTTCGAAGAATTTATGCAATATAAGACGAGAGTTCCTGTTCGAGGAGCAGTTATGCTCAATGACGATATGGACGCAGCCGTCCTTGTTCGGGGTTACAAGAAGGGAGCGAGCTGGAGTTTCCCACGAGGGAAAATAAATAAAGACGAGGACGATCTCGATTGTGCTATCCGCGAGGTTTACGAAGAGACAGGATATGATCTTCGGGAAGCCGGTCTTGTTGACAAGAATGAACCAGTCCATCCCCTCGAGGTTACTATGCATGACCAACAGGTCCGGCTCTACGTATTTCGCGGCGTACCGGAGGACACCGTCTTCGAGACAAGGACCAGGAAGGAAATTGGTGCCATCAAGTGGTACAAGGTCGAAGAGCTACCGGCATATCGCAAGAGGAAAGGTGCCGGGAAGAACGGGGTTGGAAATCCTTCCAATGACAAATTCTACATGGTCGCTCCGTTCATGGTCCAGTTACGACAATGGGTAATGAAACAAAAGAAGCTGGATGCTCAGAAACTTGGGCACCCCAGCAGTCACCACCATCCTCAGTTCTATGAGGAAACTCTGACGGATGACAACGTTGTCCGCTCACCAAATCAAGCCCCGTTTACCTCACGTACTAACCCGGATTTCATTGATAGTGCAACGAAGGAGCTGCAGAGGTTACTTAAGGTCAAACCCCCTACGCAGGGTCTTCAGATATTGTCACCAACCTCAGACCAACAAGCAGGGCAGGCTCTTCTGTCTCTTTTGCGGCCAAAGGCATCAAATGACGATGACACATCTAGACAAGCGCAAGGGGGCAACACCCGCATTCCGTTTGACCCTACGACGGCTAATGCACCCGAACCCGTGGTCCTGCCCCGTCATCCTGACCAGCACGTGCCTGTTCCCAGCTACGGAGCGGCACGGCCAGTTGATGTGAATTTGAGTGTAAACTACGTGCAACACCGAGCTCGTCCACATGTTGATATCAGTACTGAGCTTCCCAACCCTCCAGCTCCCCTAGAACAACCGCACCAATCCCGGAACCAACCGGTACAGCTCGTTCATCCCCAACCATTACCGCCGCAGGTACAAAAGGCTATGCTTCTACGCGGCATGGCTTCCTCTCCACAAGTTACAGACAATACGGTTGCTCAGCCAGGACCTACTGGGTTACCACAAGGAAATCAATATGGCACGTACGGTCCTCAGGTCCCCAAGCATGGCTTACAAGGTGGCTACCCCGAGAGAATGATGCCTCAAGAGCTACCCGCGAACCCAGCCAACCTATTACATCTTCTCAAGGGTGGTGTACCACAACAGCCCGATATAAACCAACGCCTAGCGCCGGAACAACCAGGACAAGTTGCAAACATGCCACCGGCGCAGAATCCCCAGAACCAGTTTTCCGCGCCAAGCAATGCATTTGCTAGCCAATACGAAGCTACGGCCATGCTTTCCGGTCTTAATAACTCGTCAATGAACAATAGTTATGCGGCACCGTCGGGGCCCGGGGCACGACCTAGGCCTCCAACCGATAAGCATCGCTCAGACTTGCTCAACATGTTCAAGAAGGCAGAATCGATGCCGTTACAAAATGAAGTCGATAGGGAAACGGTGGCCCGGCGTTCTTCCCGGCTTAGTGAAGGCGAGAAACAGCAATGGCCGAGTCAACCTCATTCTAATGCTGGTTCCATGAGATCTGCCGCTCACGAGAATGGTCGTCCTGTGCAAATGAACCCCGAAGCAAACCTTCCATTCCGTGCATTAGCCATACTGTCTCGCCCTCAACCCGGACAGCAGTCGCCAACTCAGAACAGGGTAGCTTCGGCCGCCGGGTCTGAGACAGGTCGATACCCAACCACGGCATCACAGCTTAGCCATAGGTCATTCAACAAGGGATCCCCTTCTCTTACAAACCCGTCTCCGAGGCCATATCAGCTAGCACCACAAAAGGCACAACAATTCGGCCGCTCGTCACCGAGAACGTATGCAGATCCGACACACTCTTACCCCTACGGTACCTCACAGGGGAGTCAGCACAATCCGTTGTCGCTACTCCAAGATCCTCCTTCTGCATCGGCACTACCAGTTCCGGGTAGTGTACAGTTTCGGCAAGATTCAACCGCCGAGCAGAAGAGTGCACTTTTATCTCTTTTCGGAAAGTCGCCGTCAAATTTCGAACAAAGCAAAGGAAAAGAGCCGGCAACATTCGACCAGTATAGCGCTGGCGCAGCACCACGATCCCGGCTGGGCTCGGTTGCTTCTAGCGGAGGCGAAGGGAGGCCGGGTTTGCGAGGGAACGCATCGATACGAGAAAGCCAAGCCTCCGCCCCGTTGTCTCCGGCAGACAGAAATTTCTTGTTGAATTTCTTAGAAAACGCATCCAACAGCGCGAGGCGTTGAGGATGCGCATTTGCTCAGAAGGGTCATACATAGGATGGAGGGTTTTATGATCTAGCAGCGGTGGAATTTTGGGTGGAGGTAGTATCATGGGAATTGTTAGTTTAGGGGACTAGCGATATTTATTAGTATACCCCTATCGATGCAAGCTAGAAATTGCATTGCTAATATAGGCGTTGAAATTTTTGGGGGAGCCCATGGTTTTAAATGCTATATGGGATGTCTTTATTCGGTAGAAATTTGATTTTCATTTATCACATGCTTCAAGATGATACCATACATCGGGTATGTCTCTCAGAGATTTATTTCTTGCCTTTCCTATAGTTAACTATTCTAACTAACTACCTACCTATGTGATATGTTATTCCGAAATTTGACGATATTTCTCGTTTTCGCCTAGGGTACCAGGTACTTTGTGTAACTCGGTGTAATAAGAATGGCAATGCAGCGTCTATGCTGTGTTACCCGAGACAACTCGGTTTGTTTACAAGTTTGCCCAAGAGAAGGTACCTCTCCTAAGGTTAGGTAAG
The DNA here is from genome assembly GCA_025201765.1 of Daldinia sp. FL1419. Taxonomy (NCBI): domain Eukaryota; kingdom Fungi; phylum Ascomycota; class Sordariomycetes; order Xylariales; family Hypoxylaceae; genus Daldinia; species Daldinia sp. FL1419. The sequence continues at coordinate 10,990 of MU623534.1, read as the reverse complement.
TTCAAGTTGGGCGGAACGGGTGCCCCACCAACGGAACCAGCCAAACATGTACATACATAAGGTAACTAACTACCTAATTAACCAACCTAGGTAGGTAGGTAAGGTAAGTACCTAAGTAAGGAGGTAAGTAGTAAGAGGTAGTACATCATATGCGCAAAGACGCGTGCTTCGTGTCACCAACTTGACAACGTCTAAACTTTAACAAAACAAAGTTTCGAATCCTACCCTACATTTGCTAGTACTCTTCGAACTTGGCCATCTTGAATCCAGTACGCAACTCCACTCCAAGAACCACAACCGATTTCCAATATGGCGCGATTAGCTCAAGCGCCCATTACTCCGAAGCGAACAATATCCAACCCGGATTCCCTGCCGGATCTCAACCGTCTACTCGACCGCTTGCAGGAGAATATTCTCCGCGCTGACGCCGATAGGGAACGGCGACTCAGGACAAGCGAGTATGAGCGCGCCAAAGCTAGAGTCGTATGTACTTGATCTAGATCACTTACCTCCGGCCTGGTGAAGGACAGAAGGACTAACTTGGCACTCCATCGCCCATAGAATATCGATTACGCTCGATCGCTCCTGACAAAGCTAGAACACAATGCGCTTACGATCAAGGTACATTCGCGACGACAGGAAGTGCAAGCCGATCTGAATGGAAAGCGAGAGATTCTCGAGCAAGTCACTGAGAGATTCCGCGAGCTCGAGGAGATTAGCGTGGATAGCGACGAAGACAGTTCCGAAGGAGAGGACTTGCTCGGCGATATTATTAATACCCCGAGCGAGAGCGTAGAGTCTGCTTCGGCAGCGGACCAGCAGGGAGATGAGGACGGTGCAGAGGTGCCACAAAACGATGAAGCAGAGCCACTGGAGACGTCGTCTTATACCCCCGAGTCACAAGTTCCAAAGCGTCGTCAGGAATCACCCAGCGCACCTCAAACACACCAAACAACTACGACGACTTCACAAGCGCCTGAACCCACACCCTCAGGCCCAGGAACCAATACATCACAGACGCTGCGCCCCCGCGGCAACGCCCCCCAACCTACTGGCACAGAAACAGACACAGCAACAACCAGCGCCCTGCGCACCCAGCTCTTCGGCACCGAATCCAAACCCGCCGCTCCCACAACTACCACCACCGAAGCAATCATGGACCTGCACCGCGCCGAGCAAGACAAGCTCACCGAATCCATGGTAAGCATGGCGCGGGCCCTGAAAGAGTCGTCGCACCGGTTCGCCGTCTCCCTGCGCGAGGACGAAGACGTCGTTCGCGCCGCGGGGACGAACCTCGAGCGCAACGAGCGAGGACTAGGAGCGGTAGCGGGACGCATGGGTGCGCTGAGAAGGCTGACGGAGGGGAAAGGGTGGTGGGGGAGGGTCATGCTGTACGCGTGGATAGCCGGGCTCGCGGTTTTTGCGGTGTTGTTGGTTTTTGTGTTTCCTAAGTTGAGGTTTTAGAGGGTAAAGAAGGAGGTAGGGAGTGTGTGTGTGTGTGTGTGTGTGTGAGAGAGAGAGAGAGAGAGAGAGTAATACGGATAAGGTGAAAGAGGATGGGAAAAGGAGGGTTAAAATGAGGGGATAGGAGAGAAAAGGAAAAGAGGAAAAGGAGCAGTTCCGAGTTGATAGGACGAGTTCACGACGTGATTTTGTTACGAGGTTTTGACGGCGACGGTGCATTTGTACGGGCTGGGCGAGCTGGTCTACTAGGTTAGGCAGGGATGGCGTTTTCGATTACGTTTTAAGAAACGGGATGGATGGTATTTTATATACCAATTTCGCGTTACGTCGGAGTCGTATCAAGCAAGCGATATTCAAGTATCGAATGTACTTACTTACTACCAGGCTTCGTGTGTTAAAGAATCAACTCGCAGTGTCAATTTGCCTGCCTCTCAGGGCGAAATGGCGAAATAGCGAAATAGCTATCTAACCGGCTACCTAGTCTGAAAGTCATCGCTTGCGGTATGCAATTGTACAAGGTAGATACAGCATTCCGTCCCATTCCGTCCCATTCTGGCGCTTGTGTGGGTGGTAAGTCGCTGGGAGGTAATGTGTGACGATTCGAAAATACAAAGGCAGAAGTCTAAGCTAAAGGGGTATATATAATCAAAAGCATCGCGAGTGGAAATCATCGCGTCCAAGAGCGCTGGTATCGTTGTGTGATGCTGCTCTTGCGCATCCTTGTATCCATCCAGTTCGTCGGTTCAATCCATTCCGTCATTTACTCCTCCTCCGAGACTTCGGATTCCTCGGGGGCAACATGCTGTGCTGAAGCACCATTCTCATCCTGCTCCTGCTCATTCTGCTCATCAACACTCTCGCCATCGTCTCCCGTCTTCGCTCCCGAGACCTCGCGCTCCCGACTCTTCTTCATCTCGCCGACCAGAGTGGAGAGGTTGCTCTTCTCGACCTGCTGCTGCTGCTGCTCCGCCTGGCCCTCTACTGCATCCGCATCAGCTTTCTCCTTCTCGGCAGCAGCGGCGGCGGCGGCAGCAGCAGCCTCCTGGAGAGCCTTTTCTTTCTTCTCCTGCTCCCTGAGCTTCTTGTAATAGCGTATCTGTCGAATAAGTTCGGGGAACTCAGCGTGGAGTCGCTTCTTGCTCTCCGCATGCCATCGGGCCTCGGCTTCCTTTTCCTCCTGGGTTTTTTCCTTCTTGATCTCTTCCGTCTCGTCCTTCTTGACCTCCTCTTTGGCACTCGTCTTCGCCGCCTTCTGCTCGGACTCGGATTCTAGCTCTTGCTTCGACTTTCCTGTGCGCTGTCGCTTCTCGCTACCGCTACTCGAGATAGACTCCTCGTCGCTCTTGCGCTTGCGGGAGGCGGGTGTCGAGGGCGTCTTCTCGGGGGTCCCTTGGGGAGTCTTGCGGCGCTTCTCGCTGCCGCTGCTTCGAAGAGATTCCTGACTCTTACGCTTGCGAGTAGCGGGTTTCTCGGTGGTTGTCTCCGGAGTGTTGTGTTTTTTGCCACCGGCCTTGCTCTGGAGAGCTTTCAGCTCGCTCTTGCGCTTGCGAGTCATGGGTCCGCTTAGAAGCTGCTGCTTGAGCTTCTCAACATCCGACTCCGTATCAGTGGGAGGGGCAGGCTCTGAGACAGTGCCAGGAACGGGGTCAAATACGCCGACGGGCTTTCCTCCGGTCTAGTTTGCACAGAATACGTTAGTTGCAAGGTAGACACGAGGCAGCCGTGAAATAAAAGTTGGACTTACGGGAGGTATATATTGGAACCTGGTCTGAGGGGTGGTTCCTACTTTAGCGACGCGGTCGTTCCACGCGATGCCAGTCTTTTGATGGAAGAAAGCCGTAAAGTCGTCGAACGCCGTCTTGAAACAGGTGGCGACCTCTCGGGGACGGTAGATGGAGGGTCGCTTGTCAGTAGGCTTCTTGAAAAACTTCACCGTAAACTGATACAGGTGAGGTCGGGCATTAGACTCCCAAAACTGGGGGGGAAGTCAGTGATGATTGATCAATGATGAGTAGGCGTAATAGGAAGGTAGGGAAGAAGGGATGAGAGGATGAGAGGACGAGAGGACGAGAGGATGAGAACATAGTAGCAAATAGATAGATTACTTACGAAGAGGATATATTTCTGTCTTCCGTACTCTTTGTCCTCACGAGTGAGCGTGATCTCGTAGTGAAAGTAGGTTTCATCTCGATAGATGTGGCAAAGGTCTTTATTATTGTCAGTTCCATACTTCTTAAGTACCGTTGCTACAGCGAGAGGTCGCAGGCAAAAACTTACTTGTATTGACAAATTTCTCTGCCTGATGGATACCTTTCTGTATCTTGGCCTCACGCTTCCTCTTGGCTTCCGCCTTTCGCTCGTAGCTTGTAAGCAAGTAGCTTTTTTCATTCACTACAACGGAATGAAGTCAGTATTAGAACCCCAGTCAGCGGGGGAAATATATAATATATATCGGAAGCTCTTCTGGTCGAGAGTTCCCCTCAAAGAAGATATTTTCATCGCCTCAAGCAATCGCTACAAGGAAATAGGATAGTAGAACGAATCGGGAATGTCATATATCAACTTACTTCGTCGTTTCTTGCGAAGCGAATCCTCCATCCAATCAGTAGTGACGATGTGGACGTTGAGCTTGATGGCTTCCTGGATCTTGGGACCCTTGGCGTTGTACTGTTCCCGCGTGGCGAGAAGGTGCGTTGTCTCGGCGTCGACGGTATTGGAGAAATAAGCCCCATTATGCGTTGCCCATCGTGCTACGTTCTCGTAGTTCCAGACCTTGTCGATGGGGGCCGTCAGGACGACAAAACAGTCAGTAAGAGACATTATAGCAGTTGGTCAGAGTAGTTGACAGTTCTTGACTCTAGGGTTCTAGAAGAGGATTTCAAACGAGGAAAGAATGGAGATGGAAAAAGATGGAATATCTTGTATGATTTGTATGATGTTTGTGGTATGTGTGGTATGTGTGAGATGTGTGAGATGTGTGGTGTGCAATTTTGAGTAGGGCCAACTTCGAAATATTGTGTGCTTTAGTTGTAAGGAAAAGGGACGGCTGGGGAAAAAAAAAAGTTAATCAGGATAGAGGTACCTAATGCACAGACTATCAACCACTTCCTTTAGCCAGTAGAAATAAGTAGTTTCCCCTAAAAGTTTTCAAGTGTGGTTGTTATCATGATTATGGGTAACTATCTGCTGGTTACTGGTAATTTAGGCGGTTGGGTTCACGATAGGGGCAACTGACGAGGAGGGGGGTGCATAAAGAACCACCAAAAGCTCAAGGTACCTAGTTACGTACCTACACAAAGTACCGAATGTATTAAAATTTCGATTGTGTGCAAATCAGAACAGTCCCAAGACAGATAACACCTTAGAATGTACTGACTGTCGTGGGCAACGAGATATATGGTTTATGAATAGCATACAATATCATTCTAGCAGCTACTTATTTGTAGATTTGTCTTGCTCAGTAAAGAACTACAACCACAACCACAGGCACAGAAGTACCGGTAGCTATAATACCGATATTGTAAAGGTAGGTATCCAAGAGAAGTAGTAGGTTGGTGCTATATATCACAGGAAGTCCACGATTTGAATATCAGATTATAAGATAGGAGGTACCGTTTAGTTTCGTAAAAGAGGTTATAGTCCTGTGCCTCTCGATATTCCTCCCTACAATCGTATATATATAAGGATGTGCTATGTACATCTACATATATTACACATCGTCAGGTTACCCAGACGAGCTACGGAAAGCGGTGGTAGGTCAATAATAATCATCTGATCTAAAACCTAGGGGGAACTTAGCTAATAGGTACAAAAGTTAAGTGCCCAAGTACAAGCAAGAGAAGCACCAACGGTTACGATATCAGCTTACAGAATCAAGATATTCGTAAATGGTTGGCCTCGGGCACTCAACCTATACATAATCCACAATACCATTTAGCTAAAGCTACAACAATATCACTAGTAGAAGATAGGAAATTTAATTCTCATGGGTATCATTCAAGTCACATATCACTACCTGTGCCTAAGTCTTCGCCTTGATCTTCCTTTCCGTGTGAACTCCAAATCCCGCCACGCCTCCAAGTCCAAATTCCGGGCCCAAGTCCGTTTCCCTTATACTACAGACCCGCCCTCTTCCCCTTAGAAGAGCGTACTTTTCTTCTTATGCACCTTCCCTTCGCCGTTCCCGCTCCCACTATCGGCGCTCCCGTGTCTCCTCCGCCCCGCGTCTGGCTGCAACCGCTGTCCGTACCCGTACCCATATCCGAACTGAGGCATAGGAGCACCAGGCGTAGGTCCCACGGCGTGGAACCAGTTACCGATCCCTCCCGAATGCGCATGCGGTCTAGGTTCCGCACTTACAGGTCTTACGGGCGGAGCAGGCGGTTGCAACTGCGTGCGGTTCGGCCCAGCGACGCTTTGTCGGGGCGGTAGATTTGGCTTCGGTCCAAAATCCTGTCCTTCAATACCAAATTCCTTCCTCAGCCGTTCCGTCTCCTTTGCAACCTCTGCTTCGCGGCGCTGGCGTTCTTTCTCCTCTTCCTGGAGCATCTTCTTAATGCGCTTCTGCTCCGCACGGTCACGCTCCTCGCGCTCTTGCTTTTCCCGCGCAACCATGGCCTGTAGACGCTTGGTCTCTGTGTCAACGCTAGATTCTGCAGGAGGAGTAGGTTGCTGGGCGATAGGGGATGTGGTCTTGGCGGGAGGTAAGTTGCCGAATGCGCCAGTCATGAGACGCGGTGACGTAGATGAGGTTGGTGTGGGTCGCGAGTTCTTGCGCCTATTCGACGAACCCGCGATGTTGAATGAATCCCGACTTGGGGATAAGTATATCTCGCGGATGACTTCTGCGCCGAGCAATAGTACGACTTCGAGGCCTTTGCGGTCTTCTATGTCTACTCTTTGAAGGTTTGGCTCGTAAATGGTGACACTAGGTTCCCTCCCGTTCTTGTACAATGCTATCGTAATATCCGGGTCCTTGCTTTTCTTGCCGCCGACTGACGTACCTGTCATGTAACATGTCATATCTTTAGAGAACTTGCTATCTCTCTTCCACTTGAACATGACCTTGGGTGTCAGATTGCTTGCGATCGGGTCATTCTGCTGACGATCAACCTTGGCTATCGAGGGCATGCGAAAGCTCTGCTGAGGCATTTCAAATTCCCACGATTCTTTTCCAGTCCATGTGCTCTTCTCGCCTTTTACCGTAATCTGCTGTTCCGGATTGTAGAGCTGTATGGCAAATCCGTCAGGGATCAAAGGCACAGGTGGAGGTGGAACACCGTTCTGTTGCCTGATTTCAGCGGCGGACAGAGTTGGCTGTTGAAATTCAGGCTCAATTAGAACCTCGCCCAGAATAACATCCTGAAAGCTGGCGTCCCCTAAGGCTACGGCGTACTTATTCTTAGATTGGGGCAAGTCCGGATTTATCTTCTGGAGAGAATATTCAGGCGCCGGTTCGGAGCCATTCTGGGAGAAGTATAAGATCCTGCATAAGGGATTGTTAGAGAGTCTAAAGAAGAAGGTTGGTAAGTTCTCGTCGAGCATTTTGCAAAAGTTGCGTTAGGTGTTTCGTCCTAGCTCATCTAATAAAGTTCCAGAGTTGCAGACGATGCGATGAAATATTAGATACACTCTAAGATCGGAACGGACGAGAGAGTTGTGTTATGTAACAAAAGCTTAGTCAAAAGATGGACAAGATACAAAAAGATTAACTAGGTACCTAAGTAGTTAGTTATTCCAAAAGGAAAGTAAGACCTTGGAATTCTAAATAAGTACCAGGTAAGCTCCAAGACAAGTCCCAGCTGACCTAAACTGACGCGTGGGTGGACGAGGTGTAAAAGTATAAAAAAGAAAGAAAAGTAGGAAGTTGCGATAGAAGGTGACGAAGCCAAAAAAGCTAGGCGCAGGTCGGCACAGCAGGCATAACGACGATAGCGAGGCTGAGTCTTCTTTCCGAGGACGAGAACAATGGAGTGACGCCAAGGGTTCAAAAAGGGCCAAGATTGACGATGATGTGCGTTTAGTTATATAATGAATACACTTATCATATGTTCATCCAAATTTACCTATGAATTGGGATGAAAAGAAGAGGAAAGATAGAAATAGAAATAAAAAGTATTAGATATTTAATCTATTAAGAGTTATCTAAGATAAGCACATTAAATGTATGCGCGTGAGATGCAGTCTCCGGAAAACTATTGTCGCGAGAAAAAAAAAAGAGGGCGTTTGCGACCCGACCTCATGTCTCATCGTCGTCATGTGCTTTCTTGATTGCAGTTTTTAAGTCACTCAAACTTCCCTAAAAAATGCAGTAATTTTAAATCTACAACCAAATCCTCATAAATCCACAACTAATCCACCTTCTACGTGAGTTAATAGCCCAACCATAACATACCTAATTTATATAAAGTTTAATCCATCCCTTAATTAAATCAGAATTTTGCCTAATCACATTTTTACATATATTATAACCTTAAAATACCATTTAATAATTAAAATTATTATTAATACCTAATTAAATAATTTATTAATATATTTTAAAATTTTAATATTATTTTAATAATAATGTTTTAAATTAAATTTAAATTAGTAATCCCCCTTAATCCTCTTGTAATTATATTATTAATTTATATATTTATTTAAATATCTAAAAATTTTATTAATTTAATTTTTTCGATTTTAAATTATATAATATTATTTATAATAAATTATATTCTTAATTATATCAATACCTTATAAAAAAGAAATCCCTTATTATTATATAATTTGTTTAAAGTATTTGATTTATATAAAAAGGTTTATAGGGTATATTTAAATTTTATATATGAGAAAGGCTTTTATGTTATAATTGGTAAAAATATATGTTTTAGGGTTAAAAGAGGCATATTTAACTTTATTGGTTTTATCTAATATTATTAATTTGTATATGATAGGGTTGGAAAACCTTTAAAATGAGGTATTAGGGATTATTAATAAAAATCATAATATTGTAAATGCTTTTATAAAACCATTATTTTGTATTAAAAAAAATAGGATAATTAGGTTTTTAAAATTTTTGAGGTATTATATAATTATGAATTAGGCTTTAATAATTTTAATTCTGGTTTTTAATAAATGTAATATAATATTTAAGACCTTAAAATAACTATATTGTGATTATTATGGATTAGGTTTTTTATAATTAATTAAATTATTCATTTTTTATTGAATAATAATCTTAAATTTGATAATTTAAAATCTCCAATATAATTCAAATTGAAAGCTAACCTTAATAATCCTTTAAATTTAAATAAAAATAATAAAAAACTATTTAATTTAATTTGTTAAAAAAATATTATAATTATAATTTCTAATATAATAAATATAAAATACTAATTTAGGAAATAATTACAAAAAGAATTTACAAATATCTAATTTTTAATTAAAAAATTTAATAAGTATAAAAAAACTTATAATATTAAATATTGGGTTAATAAAGATTTTATTTTTAAAAAAATTATATATTTATTTTAAATTTTTAAATAATATATTTAAATATAATATTAAAATTCTAAAATTTTATTATTTGTGGGAATGTTGGTCATGTGACCATGGTGGTATAAATCCATTTTAATCTTATATTTAACTCTACGTATCTTGGTCTCTAATTAAAATATATTCTTTCTTAAATTATACCACTTTTGATTGAATTTACGAATACCTTCATTTTTATTATTGCATATAATGGTACCTTATTTATTTAATATTAATTAATAATTGATAATAAATTGATTATAAATTAGTTAGGTATTTGAAAGGGAGGAAATAATTTTAGCATTAAATTTTAATAAGAAAAGGCAAACAACCTTAAAATTTTATATTTTAATATATGATTTTAAATCCGAAATTTCATGTTATTATATATGGTTTTGGGAGTAATTTACATTAACTTAAGATTTTTAAAAAGTAAAAACAATTTTAATATTAAATTTATAATTTAAGATATATATTTATCATATATAAATAGGTGATATTAAGGTTTTTATTATTGGTAAAATGGTTTTGGGGAAATTTGTATTAATTGAATTATTATATATTTATTATATATTTATATTTATAATATATATTTATATTTATTATAATATTATAATATATTAAAAAAAAAATAATAATATTAAAAATTATATTGTGTTTTTATTTTATTAATAAATTTTAAATTTTATTTAAATTTTTTTTTTAATCTTATTTAAAAAATTTTACATACTATAACTACAATTATTATTACTTAAAAATTCAATACTTAAAGAAAAAATAATTCAACACCTTATAAAATAATTTTATAAAATAAAACCAATATAATTTTTCTTTATAACAATATATTCACCTATCTTTTTTTCACTACTCTTTTATTATAATAATTAATATTTTTATTATTTTAATTATAATATTATACCCTACCCATTCTTTTTAAATTTATTATAATTAGTAATTAATATGATTAAATTAATAAAAAAATTTTAACTAAAATATATTAATAATAAATAATTAAATATTAATTTTAATATTATTAATATAATAATTATTTTAATAATTTAAATTAATATATATATAATTAAAAATATAATAAGTTATAATAAAAATATAATTAATAAAAATTTATAATATATTTTCAAAAATAATTTTTATGGTTGAATTTTAGTTTATTTTGTTAAAATTTAATATTCATTACGCATTAAAATTAAGGAATACCTTAAATTTTATAATATTTTTATTAAAATAATATAAAATAATTTATATATATTTACAATTATTATTAATGTAGATTTATTTTTTAAATTCCTTTAAAATAAAATGAATAATTTATTAAAAATTTATTTCTTCAAATTTAAATTTTTAATTAATCTAATATATTTATATTTATTAGAAGTTATAATAAAAGTTATTATAATTAAAATAGAATTAATGATAATAATATCAACATTATAATTTCTAATTACAATTATACAATTTTATTTAATACAATTTATAAATCCTTAAATAATCCCTTAAATACTCCAACTAATTTAAATACCCTAGTTAATTCTAATATCTTAGCCTATTCTAACACCTTAGCCAATTCTAGCACCTCAACAAGTTCCATAGGTTCTTTAAACACCACAACAACCAATCCCTCCAACATAATAATAACAAATAATTTTTTAAACATTTTAAATACCCCAATAAACTCTAATAATTCCTTAATATTAACTAATCTAAATGTTCCTAATAAATAACTTTATATAATAAAATTAATATATGAATAATATGGAAATTTAATTAAGAATAATATAATAATTTATTATAAAATTATTTATTTATAAATAAAAAAAGTAATTAATAATATAAAGATTTTAATTTTTTAATTTATTAATTAAATTATATCTTAATAATAACCTTAAATTTGAAGGTAAAAAATATAAAATATTAAATAAATAAATTTAAATTTTTTTATTTTATTATTATAAATTTAAAATTAAATTTAATTTATATATTAATATTTATAATATTA
>MU623533.1:0-50473 GCA_025201765.1 Daldinia sp. FL1419 | reverse complement strand
GGCAATTTCGGGGAAATTATTTTTCGGGGGTAAAAAAAAATAATTTTTGGTTGGTTATAAACACACGCGTTACGGTGGGTGGTTGGTTTGTTTAAAATCCCCCCCCCCCCCCCCCCCCCAAAAAAAAGAAAAAAAATAATAATTAGAAAAGATTAAAAACCTCGTGCTCGCTAAGCGGCGTCCTCTCTTCCTCGGCACCCTGGCGTTGAGCAACGCCGTATCCTGCTGCTTCCTGCAACTCGCGCATAAGCGGCTCCATGATCTCTAGGCTCCCCGTCTCGCTGTTCGTGCTGCTCATGCTACTAGAATAGCTGGGGAAGCCGCGGGCCGGCGGACTACGGTGGGATTGGGGTTGGAGTTGTGCTTGGAGCGCTTCTAGTGCAGACTGGCGGACGCGAGTATCCATGTTGCCGGTTTCTTCCTGCTGCGAGTGTCCGGCTCCCCGACCCGAGAGACGTAGGCTCCGAGGGCGGTATCTTCGAGAGGAGGCCTCTTCCCTCTGCTCTAAGCGTGTCGGCAGCGTTTCGAGCAGTTTGTCGAAACTACGTACCGATCGTAGGGATTGAGTACGCCCCTCAGTAGATCTCCGTGGTTGTGCACGCTGCTGTGGAGCGGAACCAGTGGCAGGATAAGCGGAGGAAACGCTGCGTTGTAAGACGTGCGGTTCCTGCAACAGCCTGTTTAGGGTGTCCATCAGAGACACCAGCGATTGCATGAGAATCTCTCCGTTACGCTCTAGACGACGCAGCCGTTTCTCCATGTCCTTTGTGCGGCGCTCCTTTAATTTCTCGTATTTTCGCAGAAGCTTCTGTCGCTCCACCCATTCCTGGGTCTCCTTCTGCTCGGCCAGCGCGTGCGCCGCATATCGAGTTCTCCTGGCTGCGTTTTCTGCGTTCTCCGCCTGTCTCTCCTTTCGGCGATAATAAGCTGTGCTATCTTCCCAGGGTGCTCTCGGTGATTCCAAGGGGGACGATGGAGACGATGAGCTGGTTATTATCGGGGCGCTAATACTTCTCCCGCGGCGCTTCTTCGCAACAGCTTCTGGTGATAGGTAAGGTGACTTTAATTGTAGGCCAGGCCTTATGGGACCAATGTCCGATAGTTTCCCTGGTATATATGGTCTAGGAAGTGGTGGGCTGAATTCTTGATTAAATCGCCCAAGTACTGGGGACTCCGGCCAGGCATTTCCGGCTGATGGCTCGACGCGGAGAAGGTTTGACGCTGGAGGCTGATGTATTTGAGACCTCAATTTTTCTATATCTCTCTTCTTTCGTTCCCTAACGCGTTCCTTACGACTCGTAGCTCCTTCGGCCGCAGCGAGAGGTGGTGAAGGATCGGTTAACTGATTGGCTTTATTGGTGGGCGGAGAAGGGAAGTTCAAATTCAGAGGGGAATCGATCTCGGGTCGTGAAGGTGGACGAACTACTATGGGCACAGATTGGTATGCTGTAGCTGTCTCTGCTTTCAGTACCCTAGGCGAGGATTCTATCGTCATCAAACTCTCAGCGAACGAGCCGCGGGGCCCTGTTGCGCCTCCATTTCCACCATTATAAGAGCTGGCAGCTCTGCTCAAAGGTACCGGTCGAGTGGTACCCGTTACATTCTTGGTTTCGTTGGATATCTTCACCGCCCCTTTGCTGGAGGTCCGTACTGGTAAAGCTGAAGTCGACAACAAGGTCGTAGGGAGCATATGCGGCGCCTGGGAGGATTTATCGCCTTTCCTTGACCTGTCTCTCGTCAAAAGGCCATCGCTAGTTGCTGGCCTGTTATTGATTCTACCCGGCTCTTTCTTCTTAGGTTCCTGTATATTGTGTTTCTGAGGTGGGATTTCGACTATTCGAGGGACTGTTTCGATTTCGTTTCCTCCGGGATCTACTGCTTTCATCTGTTGCCCACCCTGTTTCCCTGGACTCCTTATGGGTAATCTGGATCGCTGACTGCCGAAAGATTCATTTTTCGAGATTCCCAAGGGACTTATAGGGGCATCGCTAGAAATACTACCCTCGGGCGGGTTTGGCCTATCTGGCTCCTTACCCTTTGAAGGGGTCGTCTCATCTTGTGATGCCACCGTTGAAAGTACAGAAACTTTTCTAGGAGGAGGCGCAAGCAAGGTGAGCGCTTCTGGCTGTCTCAGTGATCTTGGTGCTAGGGACGCTGATGATTGTGATTCACGATCCCTGGTCACAGGTCTTGGAGCCTGGATTTCGCGATTAGGTGTTGGGCTTTGTTCTGGTTCGGTTTCTTTGGGAGGCTCTGGTTTCGTAGGCCTTGGTTCTGAAGATTGCTGCGCGGGTGCTGGATCGGAATTAAGCTGTCCGGAAGGAATGGATATGGCGATATACCGGTGACCGCCGACGGTTCTCGAAGAAATAGCTGTATCTGGAAGTTTGATAAGCGGTGGTTGGCGTTTTCGCTTCTTCCGCTTTTTCTTAAAGACCTTGAACATATCCCATTTGTTATGGACCGAATAAACGCTCACGTCGTCGGGTATTGACATAAAATTCCCTGGAGGAGGCTCCCTGCGGAAAAAGTCGGCAAGGCCCTCTTCAGGATTGTCCCTCTCCGTCTCCGTCTCCCTCTCCCTGACGTCAGGACGGGGAACCATCTTTCCATGAGGACGAGACGATGGTATCTCATGCGGCTGGGAAGTTTTAGTTCCCCTCCTTAACTCAGATCCGGAACGAACAATAGATACGATAGATGGCGGGGGAGAGGTTGTCAAGTCTCCATCAACTTCATGGTTTGTCTGGACCACTATTTCCTTTTCCACCAGAATCCCCAGATTGGACGACTTTAAGAAAAGGCTCTCCATAGTAAAATCTTTAAGCGGAGACGACGGGATGACAGAAACTCTATTTCTCAAGCGACGCTATCATTCATGTGCAAAGTAGGTAGTGACAGTGTACGCCACAATTACTTCAACTCCTCCCGTCCCCGATAGATGTGACATGGCAGAGGACATCGGGACCAGGTGACTCAACGACTTTTACCGTCCCAAAACTAAGGTTGATTTCCAAAGAACTACCTCGGCGTCAGCTCGTATATAGTCTCCATGAAATGGCCAAGAAAGGGACTGGAACGCGTTAAGCACTCTGCACATTGTATGAGCCCCTTGCAGTCCCCGAGAAGAGCAAAAGGGCCTAACGAGGGATAGGTATGTACAGGTGAAATGAGCATCTAACAAATAAGAAAGAGGCTCCAATTTAATGACGGATTGAAGAAGTGAAACGGTTGAGTTCAGCAACTGGCCGAGAAACTCAATCCATCGCCCGTCCGAGCTAGACATGGTAGGTAATGGGAAAAGCCTGTCTCGCAACTTGTGATCGACATATGGAGATGAATACTGCCTAGCCAAACTAGGAGAAGTAGAACAACTGAGTTCACGACTTGCAGGCTTTGACCCGGTTGAAGGGCAGCTAACTTTCGTCATTCATCCCCGGTTACCGCGAGTATAAGCATCTAATAAGACGCACTTTGACAGATGTCAGAACGTTGGAAGTAATAAACCGTAACCGACAATGCGTTGTCATTGTCCTATCTGGGCACGTACCTAACCAAGTGACTCGAAGACATTCCCCCGAGATATGTTCCAGAAGAATCAGGAGAACCAGAAGAACGAGAAGAACCAGAAGAACCAGAAGAATGTACTACTACTAGTTAACTAGCATGTAAATGAGATATGGTAGAAACCCTGGAAATCTGCCCCACGTTAGATTTTCTTTTTTCTTCTTTTCTTTTTTTTTTTTTAACTTCTTCCCTCTGACATTGTTTGGATCAGAATCGGTGATTAATTCGGAAAGTGGCCAAATCCCGTAGAAGCAGATATCGAATCTGGACTAGACATATGCAAGCTATCCAAAGCCACTCCCGACAAATATTGATTCCTACCCTGGGTAGTTCTCGTGCTCTTCGAGTGATTGGTTTCCTAGATCGAAGAAGGTTTTGTTCCGCCCGAGAGATAGAACAGCTCCTTGTCTCTCCCCGAGTGGATATTTTCGAATCATTATCGTGTCCAGTGTCAAAGTGCGAACAGCATCGATTTAAAGTTTCATTAATAAAAGCCCTCCGAGATCTTTGCAGGGATAGAAGAGGTTCCTCAGAAGGTGAATACCTAACCTAGTATTTATCCCCTTATCCCTGCCTTTCCTCGTATTATTCCGTGCATAATGACCTTTAGTTACATATAACTATTTCATAAATCTTAGCTGATTCGGACTCCCTCCCTCTCAATTTCATAAAGGGGTGAGTTCTTCGCTCTCAAAGTAGGCCATCTCATTCTACAATTTCAAAACTCACGTTTCGTCCCTCGGTGACATCTTCCCAGGTCAAAAGCCGCGGATCCTCACCGAGAACCCAACTTCCATCCTTAAATTCGTCGTCTTCTGGCTTCGGCCCTGTGAATTGTCCGGGGTGCCAAACATGTAAACGCTTGTCCTTTAAGTCTGACTCGAGGTCGCCCCAGCACCACCAAGTACATTTGAGCCAACGTCGGCTTATGGCGACGTTGAATCTATCTCCCGGAACTAGATCCTCCTTCTTACGGCTGCCTGCGTACTTGAAGATGCGTCCCCAGCCTAGCCTGTGGACAACCATCGCGGGTGATCCGTCACCAGGAATAGTGACAAACCGTTTATCGCGCTCTCTCAAGTCCGAAGACGTACTATTAGTGAAATATCGTACGTGAAAAAAGCCGAGCGAGATGTTCCTGGCCGTGTCCCCAGAAGCGTCACGGAGTGACCCGAAAGCGCCGCGGGCCGGCATGTCGATTAGGCCAGATTCTATAACGTCGAAAACTGATAGATCGGTACAAAATGTGATGGGGCGGCCCTCTCGCGCCGATTCGACTATCCTTAAGGTCAATATGAGACGAAGCTCCGCCTCTGGATCGCCGAGAGACAGTGTCGGAGGCACGGACAAGGTCACGCTGATCTTGGTTTGCAATGCGGACGTGCCGACATTGTTTTCTTTGGTTGCCATGGCTCTCTACACGATCCGTACAAATATAATTAATTGTAAGTGAAATGCGAACAGGTATAATTGAGTCCCGCCGCCCCTCGAGGTATTAGATGAGACATAACAGTCATAGACATAGGGGAAAGGTTAAGTATTGGCTACTAATACACGCAATCGTAGTGCCAAGGATATATATATTGGAGGAATTGCATTATAATTCCTCCTTACAGGCTGAGAAATACGGGATATTACCATAGTTGGCAGGGAATACGTAAATCGACCGCTTGACTCACACTTGTCTCCCATCTCTTCAGCATGGCAGGAGAACGGATATCTATGGGCACGATCAGCGGACAGAAAGAAATCCTTAAGACCGTTGACTCATAATTTATATGCAACACCTTCTATGATTCGTGGTCTGCTTAGGATACCGCGCAATGCATCTTCCACCGGTAAGTCCTAGAGTATCTACGTACCGTGGAGGGTCATCCCAGCATTCCGAAATCCTCTTGGGTTGAATCCCGAAAGTACTGCACCTATAAGCTCTGGAGTATCGGTGTTCAAAACTAGGAACCGGGGGGGGGACGAGCTCTACATTACTGAAGTGATGCTTGGAAATGTAGCTTGGATAGAAGACATAGTTTTGTCACCACCCAACTGTGCGGATCATATAAATACCTACGGTTAGGTAGTTATACTATTTCATGAACGATATATATTATATACCTCTACAGTCACACCACGACTATCACTATCAGTTGAATGTTTATACACAATAATTCAGTGCGAATAATGGGAATCGTCTGGAAAACCTGGGCATGACGTGACTTTACTTTTATGTCTCAAACATAATCCAAGGCTCCGACGAGGATAGTGATGATTCATCAGTAACGTCTACTAGTCACTCAATTACATGTATTACTCTTACAGGTCGCCGATAAATACGTGATAATTAAACAGAGTAATAGCAAGTAGGCCAGACGAAATAAATGTCTAAACCCTGGATACTCGTCTCCCCAGCAAGCCGCGGGATCGGCCACGCTCTGACGCGGCACCTGCTCCGGACGACCACCGTCCCCGTATTCGCAACCGCGCGGTCCCATCCCCGAGACGTACGAGCGTCTATCCTAGACGGCTTATTCGCATCCTCGCCTCCCAGGTCCGCAGGAGACGAAGACGAAGCACTAGCCTCGGCATCCGAGAGGTTTCACATAGCCCAGGTAGACCTAACCCACGAACCCACGCTCCGATCCGCCTCCGCCGAAGCCTCTAGACTCTACCCCCCGAAAACACACCACCTACGTCTCGCATTCGCCCTCCCGGGGATTCTGTACCCCGAGAAAAGCCCGCAAGAAATCGACTACTCGCACGCGCTGCACACCTTCCAAGTCAACACCCTGGGTCCCCTGCTACTAATAAAACACTTCAGCCCTTTCCTCCCCCGGAAAAGCACTGTGATATCCCCCGAGCCTCTATTCACTTCCTGCCCCACCCCCCGCCACGCAACATGGCTCACGACCTCGGCGCGCGTCGGCTCCACAGCCGACAACAAGCTCGGCGGGTGGTACACGTACCGGGCATCCAAAGCAGCCGTCACCAGTCTAACCAAGACGTTCGACCTGCATCTGCGCACGCGGTGCGCGGATGCCGCGGCGGCCATCGCGTACCACCCGGGCACGGTGCGCACGGGGTTGAGTAAGGAGTACTGGGGCCGGGTGCCAGCAGAGCAGTTGTTTACGCCCGAGTATGCCGTCGAGCGCATGCTGGAGGTGCTACGGACGAGGAGGATGGACGAGGATAGGGGGCGTTGTTGGGATCATCGAGGCGAGGAGGTTTTGCCGTGAAAAAGGGGCGGTGGGTGTGAATGATGATTGTGAATGATGGTTGTGAAGATGAGAAAACGCTATTACGCCTGGGCCACGATATTCCCTATAGAAGAAGAAAGCTACGCTTACACCCCTAAAATTATGTGAACTGAGGCGCCTTTCAAAAGGCGCCCGTATATTATAAGAATTACTAGAAACTACATACGATCCCGGAGGACACAAGAAGCAGTAATGTTCTTAGAATACAGATATATTAATAGTTCGTGTTCGTAACTACCATTTTCATAACCTAGCCGGGTATTTTATGGGAAACCCCCGAAAACTCCATGCTATACTTCAAGTCTCGACCGCTCCCCTACAGCTCTACATTTTGGAAAGATGCTTCATCCCCTGGAGATGGCGCCGGGCCCTTCTCATCTGAGCTACGTTCGCCGTCTTTCTCCTCGGCCTCTTTCTCCGCGGCCTCTTTCTCTGCGGCTTGCGACTGGCCTCTAGGTCGTAGGGCGACCTTCTGGGCATCTTTATCCCCGACCTTAACTTTTTGCTCGTCTGTAGGTTTTGCCTTCTCTTCATTTCTGACCTTGTCCTCTTCCTCCCCCTCTTCCCCCTCCTCCTCCCCTTCTTCTTCTTCTTCTTCGTCACTGCTCTCGCTCTTCTCCCCGTCCTTCTTCTCTTGCTTCTTGGTCTCCGTCTCCCCTTGGGGACTAGGTTGGGCCGGTGGTTGTGGAAGGTCTTTCTGGGTCTGCTGCTGCGCGGGCGCGGGAGACGGTGCTGATCTCTGAGTCCCCTCAACGCCCCCAGGACCAGGTCTTATGGCATCCAGGTAGAATTTAGTGACACCCAGAATACGACCAGTCTTCTCGCAGGCCTCGACCCATTCTGGTCGTACAACGGGAATATTCATCTCCACGGCCTTCTCCCACGGCACACCACGCCCCTCCGTAGTGACAAAATGCGTGGTATCAATGCGCACACCATCGACAATCTTAGCGCCGATGCGCTCAACGGCCTTGGTAAGCTCCTCGCGCGTACGGGGCGGGAGGATACCTGTGGTGATACTGATACCACTCAAGTCGGTCATCTTGTGGGTACGGACGACAACCTTCTCGCTAGCGTAGGTTCCCGCGGTGGTGCGCAGGACCAGATGAAATGAATATTCGGTATCAACAGCCAGACCACTGATCTTGGTGCTGTGCATGTGCAGGGGCCGGGGAATGTTCCCAGCTTTCTGTCCGTTGCGATAAAGGGATAGGGAGATGAGGTCGGCGGTCGCGAGCTTGATAGGGTCCCACTCAAGGACTACAGAAGTTTGGGTGGCATTGCGGCAGCGGAGGACGGGTTCACTAGGTGAAGATGCGCCGAAGGAGGAGAATATTCGGTCTTGAAGAGCAGAGAACTGAGCTTCTGCTTTAGCTTCGGATTCGTTGTTGCGAGAGACGGTGATGTCGACGATGGATCCCGAAACGATGTTGGGCGGCAGAAGAATCGAGGGGAATTCAATCTAGATATCTCCGTTAGATTCATAATTATTAAAGTGGATATGCTAATTGGTTAGGTATTAAAGGTAAGAAAGGATTCTTTAGACTTGAAGGTCCATGGAATTGTAAGTTGTGAAGAGTAAAAGGACAAAAGGGATAAGATAAATAGACGTACCAAACGTTTATCGGGTGTTAATAGAACGGTTACGCCGGCATCAACTTTGCCGACGGTAAGAGAAACGAGCATTGTCAATAAAGACGCTTCTGAAGCTCGAAATGAAGTGGGAATTACGCGGTCGACGATGAAGGTTGTAGTGGATAGAACTTGGTACAAGATGTACAGATTCGACGATGGAGACCCCGTTTATGCAGTTGCGCTTGTGCAATACGTTATGTACGTTTGTAGGCACCCGTTATAGGTAGGTACTTCACCTACCTACATGTATACCTAGGTCTAAGCTGCTAGGTACGCGTAGGTACCGTATAGGTATTGTATTGTACCTACTAGGTAGGGTTAGGTGGTTTGGGCTAGGTACCTACCTACCTACCTACACTACACACCTAGCGTAACTTGTATCCCGTTTCCGAGAACCCAAGAAAAAGATTGGGGTCCGGG
This sequence comes from Daldinia sp. FL1419, assembly GCA_025201765.1. Taxonomy (NCBI): domain Eukaryota; kingdom Fungi; phylum Ascomycota; class Sordariomycetes; order Xylariales; family Hypoxylaceae; genus Daldinia; species Daldinia sp. FL1419. The sequence continues at coordinate 41,600 of MU623533.1, read as the reverse complement.
ATTTCCACTTCTGCATGTTAGGAAATTAGGTAGTTATCTTATTTCGAATCCGATACATTACGCGTTATCGCATGTGGGAACCTTCGATACCCCGCGAATATCTAGTATTTACATATGTGACATTTAGACATGTGATAGTCCGAAAATACAATTATCGTTTCTTGATATATAGGTAGGTATATATACATACATTAGTACCTAGGTATATACGACTTAGCACTACCAGCCGGAGGGCAGCATAGATAGAATCGCATATGCTCTACCTAGGTACTTAATGTGTCTCTGATTTTGGGCCTCATAAATAAAAGCTTTTATATATGTGCTATCCATTGGCTCCTAATCGAAGTTTGGAGCGACTATAAGTAGGTATAGATAGCAGTCGTCATCTAGCACGGTTCCAAGATTGCTGCTCTTTGCCCTTGTTCTGATCCTTTTGGTCCATCGACTTCCATATAGACCTTGAAGACTGATCTTTGTTGTATGGTTGAGATCGCAGAGGCTTTTGAGGGTGCTGAGGGTGCTGAGGGTGCTGAGGACGCTGAGGACGCTGAGGATTTTGAGGTGCTTGGGAACGTTGAGGGCGTTGAGGGCGTTGATGTTGTTGTTGTTGATGATGATGACGCTGCTGCTGCTGCTGCTGATTTATCATGACCGGTTTGCCATATTTATCCCTTGCGAGCACAGGCTCAATGCCAGACACGATTTTGTTGGTTACCTTTACAAGTTCAGCAAATTTCAGATTACAAACAGCCTTTGGATCACCGCAAACGATTCTCACTGTCCCATGCAAATCCGCAATAACAGAACCGTCCATCGAAACTTTTTTACCATCCCGATCATATCCATAATTAGCTAACGCATCTCGAAATGCGTGTCGTATCCTTCTTGTTGCCACCCGGCATGGAAGTGGTGAAGTGACGGGAGCCGAATAGGTATGATACCATAGAGGATTCTTCTTCTGTGCCATGTACATTTCCAGAATTGACTTGGTAAAAGGCTGCTCATATTTATCCAGGTATTTCAGCGAAGTCTTGTTAAAGCAATGTTTATCTGATACCATAATGTTTAACCCGAACGGATTCGGCATCAACTTCAGACCTTGAATCCGGCGTAAAACATTAGGAAATGAAACCTGGTACTTCTTGCAGAAGGCGAGGATATGATCGCCTGGCTGGACTTCTGCTTCTGGATCAGGCCCATCTGAGGCGTAAGAAAATGTGTTTGGTGATAGGCGTTTTAGCTGGTACTCATCCGCAGATGGAGAAAATGGAGCGCCTCTCGTTCTCTCATTACTTCCGACTCGTTGGCGTTGGATAGAAACGTAACTTCTATAAGGTACGAGCCGTGGTTTTCCCAGGGGTCGGACAAGGCGTAAGCTTGCCATGGTTTACCTAGACCGTCCCCCGTTGTAATTTTGGGTTGTCAAACGGCTCATAGCTCCAAGTGAGTCAAGTGAGTCAAGTGAGCATATGGGACGTCGAGGCGTCGATTAGCGCTGATGTTGGTTATGAACGTGCAAGATCAGAGTGGCGCTGCTGATGAACTTTTATGATTCAATCTGATTTTTAGTTGATTCAGCCTTGTCAATTTTCCAACGTTAGCTCAACACTCGGGCGCTGCTTCCGTATTTTAGGGATATTATGTAGGTAGGTGTGTACCTACCTACATACCTATCGTATGGGATGTATTACTTATAACTAGAAACCCCCACCCAACCTTTATAAAAAAAAAAAAAAACCACAAAGGATACTTTACTTAACTAGTTAACTAAAGCCTTTAATTAGTTAGTCGGTGACAAACCAACCTAAGCACTTATTATCCATTAGCCTAACTGTTAAGCCTACTGCTAAGCCTACTGTCCTATCAAATATCAAACAGCGCTTTGGCCCAGTAAAGTTTTAAAAGAAAAGCAACTACATACGAGATAGTTGCCCCCACTATTACTCAGTTGTTTCTTGTTGGTTCCGCTTGTTATTTAAATGCCCCTCGTCACCAACGCATTTCCTACACTTGACAACATTAGACATAAAATCAACAAAACTACCCAAATCTGAAGATATCTTGGCGACTTCGGTTCTCAACATCTAAACAAAAAGAAATCGCATACCGCTTCACACTACACATATCATATAATTGTTTAATTTCCCGCCAATATGCCTAAGAATAAGGGAAAGGTACGTACAATATTGTGACGTTGACCCCGCCACAAGTTCTAATTTCTATCCTTTTTCTTTTCCTCCTTTTGTGCGGTCGGCTCGTGAACTCGATTCTACCCAAAGGCAACGGTCACCCAAGACTCGGCTTTCAGCTAGACGTTGCTATAAGGGCACCACCGTGAATTCGCATATACTCTGCCTCTCAAAAGAGAAACAGCCAGCCGAGCCATTGTACAAGCCGATCTCAATTTGAACATTTATACCCCTCATCACACCGTCGCGGGTCGTAATATCAAATACATGGGTTGGGCTAACACGTCTTCAATAGGGTGGTAAGAACCGTCGTCGTGGAAAGAACGAGAACGACAACGAAAAGCGCGAGTTGACCTTCAAGGAGGATGGACAAGGTACGTCGCATACCCGAGCCCCATCACGGCTTATCTCCGAGGTGAAAAAAAATAAATAAAGAGAATTTGTAAATTCTAACAGTTGCAACAGAATACGCACAGGTAGTCAAGATGCTCGGTAACGGTCGTCTCGAGGCTCAGTGTTTCGACGGCGCAAAACGACTCGCACACATCCGTGGCAAGCTGCGCAAGAAGGTCTGGATCAATAACGGCGATATCATCCTGCTCTCCCTACGTGACTACCAAGATGAAAAGGGCGACGTCATCCTAAAGTACTCTGCCGATGAGGCCCGTTCTCTCAAGGCCTACGGCGAGCTGCCCGAAAGCGCCAAGATCAACGAGACGGATACCTACGGCCCCGGCGACGAGGGCGAGTGCGGCTTCGAGTTCGACGAGGACCGTGACTCCGAATCCGACGAGGCTGGCGGTGCTGGCGGCAAGGAGGTCGACATCGACGACATCTAGTTTACTTTCCCCCTTCCACTCTGGTTGGGAAAACGTATCCACTCACCTGGTCTCTTGGTTTCGCTACGCCCTACAAACTATCTCGAAGCAAACCTCCCAGGCCAGAGGAGAAAGCCTGTCTTCTCTCTCAAACCTGCATCGCTCTTAGTTCCACGTCGATCCGGGTTCCACGACAGTCGGGTGGTGCGGCTCTGGTAGCAAAGCAAGCGGCAGGGTTACATGGTGGGAGAGACGTCATGACCCTTTGTCGTTTGGCAACCTAGATACGACGACTACTTTTTGTCTGCTATTACGAATATTGCTCTTTCCTTTTTCTTACAAGTTTGCCTACTTATCGTTGATTTTCCGCATTGACGAAAGATGGAAAAGTTCGCTTGGGAAAACGATGGCATAATCATAATGTTAAACCTGCGTTGCGAGGCATTGCGAGACGACTCTTAATATATAGTCCGCTTGTTGCTAGCTTTCAATACAGATGCCTCCTTTCTCAGTACACTTAAATGTAGGTGACATTCTATTGATCTAATAATGTGGTTTCACCTGGTTTGAGAATACTATAAGATTTGTAGTTACTTGAGATTATCAATTCTCTTTCTCTATTCCAAAACTACACCAAGCTCAAAGCTTCAAGTCAATAATTGATAAGCAACCAACCCATACTACCTAGACCTATCCGATGTGCTCGAGCCCATGTATTTATATCCTCATTCTGCGTGCAGGCTCTCCGGACATCAACAACAGACCTCGGGTCCCTATGAGCTTTCCTACCTCCGTGCCTCTAAGCGATATACCGTCCTGTTGCCTTGTTTAGTCTGCCTGGACCCAGGTATAGATAGTAGTGGGTTTCGCTGAGGTGGGTGGAATATCACCCTCTTTTCCGTCTTGTATGCTTGATTGTAGTGGTACATATAAGTATGTTTATATATAAATAGCTTTCGGAGCTCTGCCTGGGATAGAGGTGCGTCTACGTGATGAGACTCATCTATTTGCTCCGCGGCCTATTAGAGATAGGTAGTAGGTAAGACTTCGCTACTACGTGTAAGATCATCATCTTCTAGTTTGCCTCACTAGCTGCGACGAAACGGATGTTTCGACCGCCATCCTCTCCCTGGCTCCATACGCGTAAGCTAGCTTAGGTATCCCATAACAACTGGATAACTTGTGCTTTCTTCCGGATGAAGCTTGTGAACATGGCTCTACCACTCATCATCGCTCTTCTCGTCATCTTTATAGGTGTTAGTTCTAACGCCTTAGGTTAGAGGAATGAAAATAAAAGCTTACCGCTATCACGAACTCTTTCCTTCCGCTTCTGCAGAGCTGCAGCCAAGGCATTGGCCATTTCTCCTCCTCCTCCTCCTCCTCCTCCTCCAGGAGCGATACCTGCGGGTGGCAATCCACTACCGTGCGGTCCCGTATCCGATCCACCCCCAACCGTAGCCGCACTCCTGTCTCTGATCTGACTTCTATCCACCTTTTTGAGAGATCCGATTCCACCAGCTTTTTGGATACTCGCAAGCATTGCAGAACGCCCGTCCGCGGGGGCTGCGGGTGGAACTCCAGCTGGAACCCCCGATGAATAGCCAGAATCGCGATTGGGAGGCGGCGGCGGCGCTGATGGTATTCCAGCTATGGGCCCAGGTGGAGGAGGCGGTGGCGGCGGGGGAACACCTGCGCCGCTGGAGGGTAGAGGGGGCGGAGGAGGTGGTGGGGGGGGTGCACCAGAACCTGAACCAACAACGGGTAGCGGTGGAGGTGGCGGCGGTACCGAAGACTGAGGTAATGGAGGCGGAGCCGGTGCACTCGGCGGTGGAACCGGCGGTTGGGGGGTGCTTCGCGGGGGCGGCGCGGGAGTTGGTCGAGCTACAACAGGAGGGGGAGGTGGCGCCGGAGGCGGCGCCGCCGAACTTGGACCAGGCACTTTCGGGGGGAGACTCGGGGGAAGGCTTGGGGGAAGACTGGGAGGAAGTGGTGGAGGCGCGGACTGAGGCTGCTCCCTTGGTGGTGGAGGTACTGGGCCTCTAGCTGGTGGTGGAGGAGCGTTATTCTGCCTCTGGCCTGTAAAAGCGGGCGGCACACCGAACTTATGTCCAGCGGGTTTTTCATCCTGTTCTTCTATTGGTGTCTTTGGTGGCCTTGGGGGAGGTGCTGGGCCGGGTGGAGCTCGGGGTGCGCTTTCGGTATGGGCATATCTACCGGCGTCTGGCAGCGGAGGAGGTGCATTGAAACGCGGCCGAGGGGGTACAGGCTCCTCCGGTGGCGTGGGTTCTCTATGCACAAGCTCTATCTTACCGGACCTACGAGGCGCAGGAGGGGGTGGAGGAGCACCACGACGCGAGCCTGACGATGTTAAGCTTTCCGACACTGAACGACCCCCCCCAGGAGGAGGAGGAGGGGGAGGAGGGGGCAAGCGACCGTGACCATGCGCATTGTACCCATTGGATGTCGAACTATTAGCTGGAGGAGGCGGAGGCGGCGGTGGAGCCGTAGAACGTGATGTACCATTCTCGGATAACCCAGTGCCTTGTTCCTTCAAGAACTCAACGATGAAGTCTTGGTTTTCCCTAATGAATTCGTCCGTGAGACCCTGTTCCGAAAGGAAGTTTCCAAAGTTATCTCGCCAGTTAGGATCATAGGCTTCTAGCTTAGCGAATTTGGAGGTTGGCTTGTGAAAACCATTTACGCTCCCAGAAGAGGCTCTAGCGTGTGAATGAGAAGGAGTAACGCTACTTCGGGGTGACTCGGGCGGCGTAGGTGCCGAGGGTGTTGAGGCATGCCTATGTCCTCCAAATATGCTCCCAAAGAACCCGGTCTTGACGGGTTGTTGCGTTGCTCCGCCGAAAGGAGTATTTTTTGTAGCCTTTGACGCATTCTTTTCCCGGTCGTCCATCTTCTTCTTGAATTGTTTAGCTTCCTTCTCGTCGACAAAGGATAGGCCTGCTAAGCAGTCTTCGAGCTCGAAGGTATGGAAAAAGGTTCGATCTTGGTTGTAAGACCAATTCTCAAATATTTCTTGATCCCATATTACACCCCGGCTGGCGGACTATAGGTCGTTAAAAAAAAACCAAGAAATGCAAGGGTTTCCTAAAAGGCCGAATGAGGACTTACGGACACATCGACCAGCTTTAACCAGTACGTATTTCCGACCAGGTCGTTGGAGAGCACGATAGCACCCTGTAGGCCCGTGTAGGTCCATTTTGAAGTATTGGGGTATGCGACGTACAATCTCGCGACAGCTACGGCGTGGATCTTGTTGGTATGCTTTGGTACCACTCGTCGGACAGTCTCCTTATCTTCTTCGCTGAGTATAGACGGCATGGCGATAGCTATAACCAGGTCGTGTAATGTAAGGAGATAGGGGGAGGGAGGAAGAGAGGGAAGGGATCATGGGAAGTCGGTGACTGTCTCTAACCTTCCCCAAGATAGCATAGAAGAATCTAGTAAGTACCACTAAGCGATCATTTGAAATTGACGTGTGCAATTGGAATAAAATATAGTAAATGTTTTCAAGGCTGCCTATCTGCGCCTTGTGGGATGGGTAACGTGAAGCGTGCGCGGCTATCCGTAATCTCGTGCCGGAATTTAGCGTTAAGATGCGGTCGGTCGGCGGTTACGCAAGGTCGGCGTGCCAAGTAGGTAGCGGTTTTGTTGGTTACGTTGGACGTCGAAAAGAGGCGATTGGGAGGCAACCAAATTTTAAGAAGCAGATCTCGAGTTGATCCTACTTGAAAACCTACCTGAAGAAGAGGAAATATCGGTTATAGATTGTACGGAATTTGGTACTTGGTGGTTGGATAGAGGAATAGAAGATGAAAAAAGAGACAAAAGTTTAGTTGGGTTCATTTATCTCGTGAGTAACATCGTCCTTCTTACTGTTGTAGTAATTTCGGAATACTGTTTCGTGACAATGTACATTACTTAAAAGTGCTACTTGAGACCTAGGTAGGTAGTGACCAAGGATAAGTACTCCCCGACATCATCGAGCGTTGTCTGACTAATAAATCTTAGGTACCTTGGTATTGACTAACTACTTATTATCATGTAATGTATCTGACCAATAGGGCTTCTCGAGTGCCGTCGAAAAGTAGGGTAGCCACATTATGCACCGCCTGAACTTCGATGATATCTCTAAGGCGCCACACCAACTTAGGCAAACCCCACTCCCTTTTAGGAATTGCCCCGCCAAAACATTCAAGCTGCTCATCTCAATTTTATTCACTTCGGATAAAGCGGTCAATTGAATGGGAGGCTCGGTAATCGGTACAAAATCGAGACCGGAGATACGGCCAGAAGCCCTCATTATTTCTTGATGATGGGCAGATAAGTAAATGAGAAAGACCGACTACATGTTCCTAGGTAGGTAACCTGTGCCATTTAATTTCTCCTCTACAGCTAATCAAGAATAACTAACAGGTAGTTAAGGCAAGTAATGATTACATGTAGGTGCCTGCGTACTACCTGACTTACAAGCAATCAGGCAGCGAGTTTTCTTAAATAGGGTGCCTTCAGAGTATTTAGAATGGCATATAAATAGGATCAAGTATGTATTACAATATCTATTTGTCGTCGTCATGCCAAGGCGCTTATCGTTGCATACGTCGTATTCTTCCAAACAGCCTTGGGACCCTAGTACGCTCTCCCTGTTTAATATATCATTATAACTCATCCGGGGTTCATATCGCCCCGAGCCACAGCTGTGGGCTCTTATCTCTCTGTGCACACTTAGGATCAAGCCTATTATTTGTTCAACTCTTTGGCTCTCGCTTGCCTTTCCTCCTTAGTTCCCTCTTGTTCCGGCATACTCTGAGGGATAACGGGACCTGGATGCGCCTTGTGGGCCGCGAAAAGCTTCGCGGCTTGAGGCTGAGCCGCCTCGCTAGAGGAATTCGGCTTAGAATCAGCGTCAATCTTGCCGGTCTGGTTATATTATTCGGTTAGCCAGTGTTACTCTTGTTCGATATAGGGATAGTATAAGCTGTACCTGAGCAGCAGGGAATGTCTCGGGCATTTTGAATGTTGATATAGAGAGAACAGTAGTATTGTTTGATTTGATTTGATTTGATTTGAATTTGAATTTGAATTTGAATTTGATGTCAAGTATTTTAGGTACGTAACAGTGGGAAGAAGAAGAAAGTAATAAGAGTGCACCGAGCCTTCTCCCAGATCTAGAATCGGTCTTATACAGTTCGGGTCCTTCTCAAGTTTCTATGGTGGTGTAACCGTCTTTCGATCGCGATGACGTATTCTACCTATAAGGTAGGGATGCGAATTTCATTATGCGCTTAGCGTATAATAACGTATAATAACTTATAATAACGCATAATATATTTATTATGCGCATAACGGATATATACCCCCTGTTTATCCGGTGCACTAGTATTAAAAAGGGTAAGTATTGAAATATTGTGGCAGGACTTTTGCTATTATGAAAAGTTGCTTCAATTAATAGCTTTGAATTAAGCTATCAGATTTTCTTTAATAGGCATTTGAAACTGATTTAATATTTTTTCAATTTTATCATACTTTGTTTTTACCTTGAAATGTTACGTGTTTTTAGTAGTAAAATTTCTAAGGGGGTATTACCTAATAATCGCATTATGCGTGTTGCATTATGTACATAATAGGCGCAGTATACATAATAACGCATAATAGATCTATTATGCGCATAATAGGCATGCCTACTATAAGGTACTTCTCGCCTTATAAGGTGGACTTTCTAGAACTTAATTGGCCCTTAATGGCTCTTAGGCTCTGATCGGCTCGATTCTCTAAGCATGGCTTAGAGAAAATAGAAATACATCTAAGGCCCATATAAATTAGGTGGAGCTACATTGTACCAAATTTCTCCAGTTGCCATGCGTTTAGCCTTTTTAGGTCACCGCCTTGAATCTCCAGGTATTCAAAGTATTCAGGTCTCCAGGTATTCAGATCTCTATTCAGGTCTCCAGGTATTCAGGTCTCAATTTGATATAACGAGAGCCTCTTAAACCACAATTACACTCTAGCTACGTCAATAGCTTATTGAACACCTCTTGAACACCTCTTTAGAGATTCATTTTGCTTGATATATCGTCAAAATTGTACTGAAAATAGCCTCAAAAAGTAACGGTTTTGGCCTCTAAGCATACCTTGGCAGGGTATGCTTAGAGAATTGAGTAAGCCCATACCCAAACTAGTAATTCGTGGACCCGCTAGCCTGTTACGGACTAGCATACTGCCACTCTTGGCACGGTACATGAGAGACAGGGGTTTACAGCCAATTCTCTAAGCCCTCCTACCAAAAAGGGTAAAGCGTAAATAGAAAATAATTTTTTAGCGTGTGCATATTCTTATACCCCCTCTAGAAAGCTCTAAGCCATGCTTAGAGAATCGAGCCGATCAGAGCCTTAATGTATTAATGGCCCTTAATGGCCCGCAATTGCCCGTGACCCGGCGTCACAGCGACGACAGGTGATTCGCAACCCCGGATTCGCCAAAGCGCGACTGCAGGTGGCGTACCAATACGTACCCGATATAAACGAATAAACGAATAAAACTAATATCTAGCTCCAGATTCCACGACGCTCATTCGACCTGCCCTACATCACATACGTTAATACGCATTATACGTATTGCACATCTCACACAATCGCACTAACAAAACATACCCGAATCAATACCCGCCGGAGACGTATAGGACGATATCATATGCGAACATGCATGAAGTCCCTTGAATCCCCGTTTCGTCGCGTTTCTCTCCTTCGTCTAAGACGTGCCCCGCATGTCTGCCAATAATGCTCCCCAACCGGTGAAGCTCTCGCTGCCACTTGTATGATCCATCAATCTTTATCGTTGTAGTTCGTAGCTTGCTCAACTTAACTTCGAATTAGGAATACCAACAGCACCTCTTCCAAGAACTCCGCGCCGAAGATGAACTCGTCGTTATCGCCAAAGGCCTCGGCCTTATGCGCCTCGTTACCAATCTGCTGCATAGTTACGACGCCGCCGGGAACAACCTGATCATAGTCGTAGGAGCTGGAGAGAGGGAAAATGCTTGGATCGGAGAGGCGCTTGCCGAGTCTGCTGCTATCAGCATGGCCCCTAAGGCCAGAGGGCTAACCGTGGTGAATACCGACTTTACCAGTGTCGCGGCCAGGGAGAAGATGTATGCGAAAGGCGGCATCTACAGCATTACGTCAAGAATCCTAGTTGTCGATCTGTTGACGAGCCTCTTAGACCCGGACACCATCACTGGACTAATTGTCCTACATGCAGACAAAGTGGTAGCTACGTCCCTCGAAGCTTTCATTCTCAGGGTATACCGCCAAAAGAATAAAAAGGGCTTTTTGAAAGCCTTTTCCGATAACCCGGATCCCTTCACAGTGGGATTTTCACCATTAGCTACCATGATGAGGAATCTATTCCTTCGGAAGGCGTCACTGTGGCCCCGATTTCATGTAACGGTTGCCAGCTCCCTCGAAGGCAAGAAAAAGGCAGAAGTTATTGAACTAGAAATACCCATGACAGACGCTATGCGGGACATTCAAACTGCGATTATGGAATGCGTCGAAGTCAGTATTCACGAATTGAAGAAGGGCAATTCAGGGCTAGAGATGGACGATTGGAACCTAGACAGTGCACTACTGAAAAATTTCGATGTCATGGTTAGGCGGCAACTAGACCCAAACTGGCACAGAGTTAGCTGGAAGACCAAGCAGATTGTTAGCGATTTAACAGTACTTCGAGGTCTCCTTCACTCGGTCCTTGCTCTTGATTGTGTCTCTTTTCTACAACATCTTGATACCATACATGCTGCTCATTCTCCCCAGCCCGGATCCACAAAGCAGACTCAGTCTCCGTGGCTGTTCCTTGATGCTGCGCAGACCATCTTCGAAACTGCCAAGCGGAGAGTATATGCTAGTAGTGCGAAAGCCAACGCCAAATCGTCGATGGAATCTCTCCGCCCTGTGCTAGAAGAACAACCAAAGTGGGCTCTCCTTGCAGAGATTCTAGAGGAGATCGACAGAGACCTCTACTTCGAACCTCCAATGAGAGATGACTCTAATGGAACTATCCTCATTATGTGTTCTGACGAGGCGACGACCCGCCAACTTCGAGATTATCTCCAGATGATGCACGTTGAGCCAAAGACTGAGCAGGACGCAAAGCAGAGCAAAGAGAAGCACAAGGCTTCTGCAGCATTCATGATGCGGAGAAGACTTCGGAATTATTTAAACTGGAAGAGGGAGTTTGCGAAAGTTAGTAATGCCTTGTTTGCCGAAAATCAAAAGGCTCTCGAGGGGGCTGTCGACCCACGGATCGCACAGGGTTCGTACAAAGGAAGGGCACCAGCGAATAAGAGACGTAGAGTTCGTGGCGGTGGTAGCGTGGGCACGGCGCCTGGTAGAACGACGAACGGAAGTGTAGCGCAATACTTTGAGAAACCCAACGAAGTTGCTGACCTTATGGAAGAAATTAGAATTACAGGGGAAGAAGCAAATCAAAAAGCAGATATCATAGCTGATCCGCTAGAGGACATGGACGATTACTTCGAACTTTACGAAATGCAGGATCTTGTTGTAGTACACGCATACGATGGCGATCAGGATGAGTACATCCTCGAAGAAGTTAAACCACGATACATTATCATGTACGAACCAGATGCCGCATTCATACGACGGATAGAAGTATATCGATCATCACACAACGATAGGAACGTTAGGGTGTATTTCATGTTTTATGGCCAGTCGGTTGAAGAGCAACGCTATCTTGCCACGGTGCGACGAGAGAAAGACTCATTCACTAGACTTATCAAAGAGCGCGCCAGCATGTCCGTCGTTATGACGGTTGATTCTCAGCCGGTTGAGGACCCCCAGGAGGCATTCCTAAGGACAGTCAACACCCGAATAGCCGGCGGGGGTCGGTTGGCGGCCACGGCGGAGCCTCCGAGGGTTGTCGTTGATGTCCGAGAGTTTCGCTCATCACTTCCGTCTCTTCTTCATGGGCGTAGCATGGTTGTCGTGCCCTGTATGCTCACAGTCGGAGACTACATTCTCTCGCCCACGATTTGCATCGAACGTAAGTCCGTAAGCGATTTAATCAGTTCGTTTAAAGACGGAAGACTCTACAGCCAGGCCGAAACGATGTTTCAGCACTACAAGAATCCGATGCTCTTAATTGAGTTCGACCAAAACAAATCATTCACACTTGAGCCATTCGCAGATTTATCGGGCAATCTGAAATCGGTTAACCCTAATGAGGTGCCGTCAGATCTTCAGTCCAAGATCGTACTATTGACTCTCGCATTTCCAAGACTGAGAATTATCTGGAGCAGCAGCCCATATCAGACGGCCGAGATCTTTGAGGGCCTGAAGACACAACAGGAAGAGCCAGACCCCGTCGCGGCAGTCCGAGCCGGTTTAGATAAGGACATGAAGGCAGAGGATCAGGTTTTCAACCTCGAGCCTCATGAGATGTTAGGCGTTGTACCGGGTATTAATCCGAAGAACTTAAAAAACGTCACACTAGAGACTCAGAATGTTCGTGAAGTGGCTAACATGACTGTAGCCGAGCTTAACCCGCTTATCGGGAAGGAGTCCGCAAGGCAGGTATACGATTTCTTCAACCGAAATCTAATTGATATAGATATGTAGGTCATCCGAAATAATAAAGGTTCACTTGTAGCAGGGTATATTGAAATGTCTATTATTCATCTATTTGCGAGGGCGTCGTGACAATTCCTTCATTCCGTCTCCGTTGTAAACACAAAAACGTTAGATGAAGAAGTACAGTACTCAAGAAAATAGGGGGTATCGTAATGCTCATTCGATCGTGACGTGACTTTTAAAAAAGCCTTGTCTCTCATTGGCCAACGCTCCGCGCATCCTCGTCAAACCAACCAGCCGTTCCTTTTGTGATGTGAAGTGAAGCCGTCGAATTATGTTCCTCGCTCGTCCGAGGCTGTTATTCTTCTTCTTCTCCAACTCCTCTCACCCCTTCCCCCCCGTAGCAGGGTTACCACCTCCTCTAGATGCGGCTGGCGGTAGTAGCGTGTCGACGACGGCCCCAGCCGCGCCGCGTACCTGTTGTTGTTCCGGTGGACATGCCGCCTCCCGTCCGACGTCGGTGACCGCCGCAGTAGCCGCAGGTTAGGAAGCCGACGATGATGCCGAAGAAAGAGACAATGCCGCTGATGATGGCGTGTAGGATGTTACCGACGCCCGAGACAATGGCCATGATGACGTTTCCGATGGTGCGGAAGATAGATTCGACCTGTGAGTTGGGTTTTGTTAGTTTATCTGCACGGATCCGCCATGTGTATTTTGATGCGGAGTAGTACTTACACAAGATACTACGGCACCCATGTTGACGGTTTAGGTTTATTTTGATAGGTTGGGAATAGTATAGATGCTTCTCAGGCCGTGTTGCAAAGTGTGGATGTTGTATATAGCAGTGGTAGCGGGAAATGTTCTGGATTGTGAGTTATAAACCTAGTTGCAGATATGAAAGAGGGAGTTACGACTTATATACGAACTAGATCACATATGCGTAAAAGTGTACAAGCAAGACATCATGTCTCTAGCCAAGGAAAACTTGGGCATCGAATTTCGAGAAGCGACTACAGCAACGTTAGGTCATAGAGTTACAGGGAGGCTCCAATGAGATCATTCCGTTTAAGCCTTCGTTCATACAATTAATTACCTGGTTATATCCAGTAATAATACAGATGGCTAATAGCCGTACGTTACAGGGGCGTGTCTAATTCGGGTCACGGCACTATAGCTTCACCAGTTACATACTGCACCAGAGAAGCGTATGTGATATCTACCTATGTATCATGATCCTTGTAAATCGTCAATAATAATTACGTGCATAGAAAACGGGCCTTTGGCAGATTTGGGACGTCGTGGGCGATTTGTATAAAGAAATTGACGTCACGACAGTATTGTAAGTAGGGGTGTCCCCGCTCGCCGTCATCGTGATCTAAAACTCTATGTACATATGTAGAAAGGGGGTTAAAGCTTGGAGGGATTTGACAGGCTGAGAGGTCAGCGGTGGGTAAAAATGATGTTGTCATAGATTCGATGGACGTGTGGCTTGCTTTTGATTTTCTTCCTAAAAAGGAAATAAAACCGCCACAGTAGCGGGGGTCTGTTTGTCATTGATGAGGCTGTGAGGCTTGACATTCTCGGATTTTGCTCATGTATCAAACGCCCAAAGTCTAAAAACCTGTTTATTCTTTAAGGGAATGGTTTGACAGGGCGAGATGACGTACTTTTGGTAAGATACGGCTACTAATGTGATATGAACCCCTGCTTGGATCTGTTCCGGACCCTCGACTCTGGACCAATGAACGGGAATATTCTGGTTATTTCGTGAATTAGCTGAATCAGTTACTCTCGTGTTAATGCCTCCCAGATCCAAGCGTCGTCATCATAGAATTACGCTACAATATGCCTTGAAAAATATATATGACGGAACCCCCCCTCCATACCTTTTTTTTTTTTTTTTTTTTGCCTTTTCCTTTCCCTTTTTTCATGCATGCTTTGCCGCGCAGGTAGCTTCACCCCCATCTCCGCGGGAGGTCGGGCAAGTCGCTACCTCCCCTCATGGTGCGGTCTTCCCACCTTGACAGGATGAAACTGAGTTGTAGGTGACCCTCCTCTTTTCATGCAGACGAGCAAACTTGCATCCCGCCGGCCGCGGTGACCAGCCCACCATAGCCGCAGTTGACATGATCCCTCGATCGACAAACTATTGTCTCGAAGTTGGTGGTCGACTTGCTGGCTTCGCTTTGTTATTGCTTGATGTGACGATGAAGACAATACTGGTTGAGTGATCTAAACATCACTCTCGGTATCTTGGACTCTTATCACTCGCATAGCTACGGTATCGAACATCTACACGCTGATTAACCCTCCTCTATGACCTTTTCGCGCTAGATGAGCAAATCCCGGTTGTACACGACTCCTCCGATCGAGACCCCTAAAGCTTCTCGAAGGTGTGTGTGCGCTGCTGCTGATGACGAAACGATCCATCACGTCGAAAGCTAGAGTCCGTTGTGTGTGAATATCCGTCCATGAGCCTTCCCGATCGAACTCGCCGGGTTCTCGGTTGAAGATCTCCTGTTGATCGACTTTCCCCGCCGACTCGCTTACCGCGATGTAGTCCGCCGCCTCGCTAGCCCCCTCTTCGATTGAGGTTTCTCCGTACTATCTCTTGGAGACGTTTCCGTGTCCTGGTGATTACCGTCGCATGAAATGGAAAAGAGAAAGGGATCGGTGTGGCCTTATTGGTTTTTATGGGCGTTCTCTTCTTTTCTTTTTGGAGGGAGTATGGCAGCGCAAGCTTAGTTCCATCTCCATCTCTATCTTGCCCATTTGGGTACGTGTTGGCTCGCGGAACAAACTAGATTGTCGTACCGTATCCACGAGTACACGTACCATGCGGGTGTTAGACGGTGTTAAGTCGATAATCTTCCGACAGACCTTCCAAGCACCTAGCTGCCCTTCTTCGCATATCATGACCAGACCGTCCCTATGCATATGATGTCAGAACATACAAGCCCAGATCAATTTCTTCTGTGGACAATATGTCTGATATGGCACCCGTCCCCAAAACTAAACTACAACTGGTATACCTCATTACGCACTGTTGGTCGTCAATTTATTCATGGAACGCTTAGAGGGCCGTGAAGGATTTCGGAACGTTATCATACTTAACCATCGATTCTTGAAATATAGTCTAGAGAAAATAAATCTGGCTTTCCAAACCTGACAGAGTCGCTGAGAGTGATTTTCAACTAAATATTTCAGTTGAACTAATTCCTTGTCTCGTATTTCTCTAGTTAATATTCTGTGTTTTCGCCAAATTCTCGTCCCGTCCCGTCCCCACTACTTATATTTGTTTGAAGCTCATTATAAGTTTATACAACCTCGCAACAGCGGGCCCCAGGCCCCGGAGTAAAGATAAAGTGAATATATATAAGCTGTTAGCTATGAAAATAGGCTGTAATGATTTAATCGTAAAACATAAATTTGAGTATATAGAAAACGCTAAAAGCATGTAAGGGAACTTAGGTATAAGGCCGTTATTAACAATTGTTCTAAATCACAATGAGGACATACTCGAATGCGGTAGTCCAGCAGTTCTTGGAAGATCCCAAGCTCCTTCGCCAAATTTGTAGCGTATTAAGAGAACCCCGAAGTTCTTTCCGGCACGGTTCCGCAAATTTCTTAACCAAGCCAGCTTGTTTAGAAAGTGCCCCGAACACCACTCTTCTCGTCAATGTCGCGATACCGTTCGCGCTCTTTTCGGTCCTTCAATAAACAGGCAATAGACATAATCAAGACGACGTCGATACCGACCATACCAAACATAGCCGTGAAGATGTTGTCTACGAATGTGTTTCCGAACGAAGTTAAAGGAGCAGAGCAGCCTCGCATGAGGGCAGCAGCGGCGGGACTGGGACAGGTCGCATCGGTGACGAAAGCAGGGGAAGTGCTGTTGTTGAAGCCACAGCAAGAGAACTAAGTATAGAGTTAGACCCGACCCCTCGAGAGGAAACATAGAATATGGGCTTTGTTACTTACAGCCGTCTGCATCAGATCTTGCACTTGAGGTGGTTGCGAAAGCCAGATCTGGAGGAATGCATCCTTCATCTTCAAGGTAAGGATCCATAGGTTCAGGCCAATAGACATGGTGAAGATCGCATCAACCACAATCATGTAGACGGCAACCTTCAACCAGCCCCTACTATTCGTCGCTAATGCCGGAAGTGTAACTATGAAGGTAACGAAAATGAAGACGGCGTTAACGATTCCAGCCGTAAATGGGAACCTCTGGTACAGTAAGTCTCGGGCTGCTTCGTTTCCTTCCGTCGGCGTATCGAAGCACGTTTGCTGGACGATAACCGAAAACCCCAACATGATGGCCCCCATGGCCACGAACAAAATGTCCATGGTCACGAAGGCCGCAAGCACCTTGTTCACCATTTTGATTTGTTGCGAAAGCAGACGTCCTTAAAACTTCAGTGGAAATATACGACTGGTATTCCCGTCTCCTATCTCCTAGTACACAAGATACTCTCCCTCACTATCCCCCCGACGATTAACAGTTTTTGTTTTTCGAGTTGTTATTGACGACCGGCGTCTCGTACAGTAAATTTTAGCCGTTGTAGTCGACGAACGAGTGTGTGTAGCAAAAGAATATCAAGAAAGAATGTAATATCAAAAATCGGCTTAGAGGGTAGCGCGACAGCACTTACACCTTGACCTGCAACCCGAAAAAGGAGAAAAGAAGATAGCGATCCGAAGCGAAAGTAGCGATTAAGAAAAAAGGAGTAAGGTGAAAATAATACGATGCATAGCACGGACTATTGGTGAATAGAAGGGGAGTTAAGCGCCGGGCTTGTTGAAAACTAAACTAAAACGCTACCGCTTTTTTCCTTTTTTTTTTTCTCGGATGGCGCCGAAACGAGAAAACGTGCGAAGCCAAGCAGCAGGGCACAAGGGGATTAAGAATGAGATACGAAGAGAAAAGACACGCAACGGCCTGCCAAAGAACAAAAAGTTTAACCAAAAATATTCAACAAAAATACCATGCCATCAAGGCTTCGCCTACTATGAGTTTAGTTAGAAACGAGGGAAATTAGAAAGCTTGAAGCAAAAGGTGATGATGTTTGATCTCTTACGCTTGGTGTTTTAGATTTGTAAAGGGTAGAAAGGCCAACAGGGGGCAGCCCTGTGTCGAAACCTGACGCACGTACCATAATATGGCTCGTGAACAGGATAACATACATTCTGTCACAAGATGAAATCGACTATTATCCAATAAGAAGTTCGATTTCGTAAACACCAGACTGACTAGCTAAGGAGAGAATCGAATGTTAACGGCCAGAACCTCTGACAATATCCCATATCCCATATCCCATATCCCATATCCCATGGCATGAATTATACGCCAAGATATACATACGTACACATATTACACACTTACGGATCGCCTCTACGATATACCTAGGCAGTCTTTAAGTTTTGTAGATTCGCCAGGGAGTTTGCCATACAAGGCTTAAAATCTTTTATTGCTGCTGTCGAAGATTTTTATTATTATTGCTGTCCGTAGGGCTAACCGCTTGAATCTCTCGCGAGCGATACCAGTGTATAAGCTCTCTATGTCTCAAAAACCATACTTGATGTTCACCTCTCATACGAAACCTAGTGATTTCTCCGGGGTATAATGCTCACACAATATGGAGGAATATAAATTACGATTCGAAGGTCCTTAGATGATCCAGGCGTCTCGAGTTAATGATGCGGCGTTGCCGCACACCCTGTCGCACATCATCCGCATGTAACCCATAAATTTCGATCAGGTGCTGAGGATCGTCAAAAAACAAACTAGTCACGATTTGCGGGTTAAAATAGAATGATCTAGATAACGTCTGGTAGTCCAGTTGCGACTTGTTTGGCGATCTTGGTAGGTACCTTAGGTATGGGAAAAGAATATTAAGATCGATTAGTTCCTCGCATTGGGGAAACACGCCGCGATCCTTCTCGACTTAGGCGCCTCTATAAGTTTATCTCTTGCCTACTTCGAACACGACCCTCCCGCTAATCAAGGAAATTCTTGTAATATTCTTTGGGATGATGGCGCGAGACACCGACTCGGGTACGGTATTGTCATACGACCTTCTTGCCCATAGTATCCTTACACCAACAACGGCGTCGCCGTCGTGCTATCCGCGTCTGGTCTTACCAATGCTATTGAGAAGTAGTAGGTTGCCGGGTTTCCTCTGACTCCTCACCTCGTCATCGCGAAGGAAAATGCAGTATACCTTACCACTACAGACCCGTGCGCTGGAAGACAACGGAGCGGGGATTGGCTACTTATGGACGGTTGTGACGGTAACTAGCATGCCGGAGGGGGTGGGAAACGATCGATGGGCTCTCGGAAGAGGAACTCGATACAACTCCATCCCGAAAACTCGGTACCTTGTACGGAGAGTAGTACGTTTGGCGCAAGACCTCAAGTCTGCAACCGGCTAAGACACTGGGCCTTTCTGTATCTCTAATCGAACGAAGAAAAAGGCCGCGCGGGTAATTACGAGTATGCCGTGGCATTCCAGTGACGATATTCTGATGTCACCAAGGAAGTGAGGTAGCGCTGAGCTATATTGCCGTAACTCCCGCTTCCCGCAGCAGAGCCGTTCCAGTCTTTCTATCGCTAGGCGATCCTTCGTTGTGACTTCTCCCGGTGCCGTGGTTCGCGTCCTTCGACTATCAGGCGAGACACCAGACTAAGAGTACCATCCGGATGGGAAGACACGACCAATTGGTATTCGCGATGCGTATTGGTGGCGCAGAAGAAGCAACACTTACCGAATTGCCACAGCGCTTACAGACAACCAGAATCGAATATGATGATCTAATGACCAGAATGCTAGAGCCTCTTCGCTAAAGGTGCACCCAATTACTATTTTGACGTTGAGACAGCATCGAATCGATTCTCTAGATTTGCTGGCTTTTCAATGGCTGTCCGCTAAGGAGTCTGGAGCGGTAGGCCTTCTACAGAAAGTTGTAATTATTGGCTTTGCTTGTTCTATATGCCTACTTCTTGTGGGGGGAAATAGGTCGATTAAGACCAAATATCACAATCTTTCGATCTTCATTTGATACTGCATAATAGACATTGCAGCACCCCATGACTACCTAGGTACCTAGGCAATTTGTTAAAAAGTTCCTACGGACAGAATCTCGACCAAGATTTTGGCTCCGAATCACATCGATCACATATTGATTCTGGGGTCGTGATGTAGATCGTATTCTTTTGCGAATAGCGTCGCCGGGATATTAGTGGTTTCCTTTTCGGAGTAATTTTCACCACGGTCCGAGTCCCAATCAACTGTCGGACACTTTCATACATGGCGAACGGGGGAGCATTGCATCGTTAGGCTTGGTACGCAGTAAAATTACATAGCCTACTACTAGATAATAGTGTATAAAGCCAAGCAAAGTATGGCAAGGGTAAAGAAACGCAGATCGGCCTTCTCCAATTTCTCATCAATCCTACGAAGCCACGCTGCGTGCAAGGAGCTTTGAACCCCAACCTCTCGAGAATATGGAGTGGCTTAACAAGTGGAACGATGATTTGCTTGAACCCCAGTACATTTACAAGGTCATCTACAAGGTCCTTAGAGGTCCCAAGAGGTCCTGGGCAGGCAAAAGATCGCGCCGAACCGCACAAAAAGGAAAAGTCGTTTGTTACCCGCCGGGGGGGGCGTCATGATCAATCTGGATGCCTCGTGGGTGAAAGAGAGATTGGCGCTTTTCCATTTCTTGATCGGGGGGGTAGCTATCAGTTCTCTAAACTGACGACATCTTACACATCTATCTTAAGCCCTTCTCCTGTCGATATATACCATAGTAGTTAGGTAAGTGTGGGATGCATATGGATGGGGGATGTTTTGTTACATTTTCAAGAGCCTGGAACATACCTCTCAGTGTACCAGCACAATAACTCAACAGCATAACATAATTCTCTACATCCTTAGCAATCTCTCATCTCGATAAACCCGAATTAAACGCCCGTTCTTGACTGGCCCGCATGTAATGATACCTTTCCCCCCCCGACGCTACCACTGCGGATTTCTCCCTTCTACCTTTCACTCTCTCCAGGGTCTGCTGTTCTACCCCTCGTCCATTGAATGGAGAGAACCAACTCAGGACGTATCATTATCCCCGCTTTTTCTTCCATCTCAACGTTACGGCCCTAATGTTGAAGCTCCATAACGGGGCACATGGTGCAATCGCGTTATTAGAGACTAGCGAGGATGTTCGCGTTCTCAGCGGACCCCTACGAGATGACCTCCCAGATGACCTCCTAAGCTTTCCGTTCAGACGAATAATCTGGGAGTAAACGGTCCTATAATGCCTACAAACGTAGGCCTTTACATTGTGCTGAAGAGTCATTCCATGGGTGTAAGCCCAGATAGCTAGGCATCCACCTCTACACGAGTAACATGAATGGCATTTCATCCTCGGCGTCTTTGGTGCATTTCCGAGGATAATCAAGCCTGTGCAAGACATACATACCTTTACCTACTCTACTATGTACAATGCTTGGGTACTAGATGCTAGATGCTGGATGCATCGGTATTAAACATTGAGTCAGGCTGGTGCGCTGTACGGGATGAACCAATCATATCAACTCCGGCTTTTAAGAGCGACACTCTCCGAAGACGCCTTTATTGCTTACCTGGTTATGCCGATGGTATCTCATTCAGTCCTCTGTCACATTTGTCTTATCATTGGGAACATACCTTGGTCATATTAAAGAATGGATTTCAGCTCTAAAGATAGTTGTGACGGCATTTGAACCGAAACATGAAGATTTTGCGCGCTTTACCCTTCTAGACAGCTGCTAACGTACGGACTTAATAAAGATGAAAACGTCGAGACCTTCCACTACCAACGTGCTGGATTGGATTCCCGATATGGTCAACTCCAAAATGGTCGAACAGCCTCCATTTCATTGGAACGGAGGCAAGATGTGACTTTGAACCCCTGCTCACCCCCTCATGCATGGGAGGGAGTGTGCCCGCATTGCTCCTACGAGAGAACCATCCATCAGATCCGTGAGGCGCTGCAGCACCGTGCGAGTCTCAGAGCGATGGGGGATGGGGGTGGAGATCCTTGCCAGCTGGCAGATTCAACCATCTATGCTATAAGACAGCTGCGTGATCTATCCTTAAGTAGGTATGCACTGTATTAGGGCGTGAACATTCCACGCGGCGTTAGCGACGAATCCCTATCAAGTTTTCTCGGCGACAGATATCCAGATCCTCACCATTGGCCTTTTACTCTTTTCTATCATACAAAATTACCTAAGCCCAGAAGGACATCTCCGTAAGGCTTAAGGCTTAGGGCTTAGTGTAAGACGTCTCTAATCAAAACTTGATGACTTGCTTTTCTTGTAGAGTAGCACAACGATGAGAATAAGGCTACTTGTAAACCACACATATTGCTTTTTTTCCCCAGTTCTTTTTAGGCATGCCTCTAAAATAATACGTGTGCTAAGACTGCTAAGACACCCTGCTGTGCTGCTTTTTTCTTCCTTTTTTTCCCGCCTCGTAAGCACTAAGAGCCTGTCAAAACTACGGTTCGACTGTCAACTCGCTGTCAGGGTCCCCTACTATGCTCAGTTAATGTAGGAGCGGTCAGCGGGCTCCAGCTTTGCTGACTATTCTCACCACTCATATTTAACTACAGAGTCATTACTATGTAGACCATGTAGTTAGATCATGTAAAACTTGTAACAATATGGGAATAAATTCTATGGGGTTTTTTTTATAAAAAAAATAAAAATAAAAAATCAACAGCGGACTGTCTGTCGGATTGCTGTGCCGCTCTCGCAGACGTAAACTATCAGGCTTATGAGGATCCCAGAGGCGTCGATTCATATGGCTAATATAGTGGAATCATATCCATAACTACAAATAACAGATTCATGAATATTCGTAATCGGGCGCTCTTCAGGGGGTCTGCGCGTGGCGTGTCTAGCGTCAGTAGGATGCCTGCAGAGAAAGTTATGATTTAATGCAGTACGACACGCATCGAGTAGGGTCCTGGCAGCCCGACAAAGCCTAGCAAAGCCGTTGCTCTTTAGGTAGGTAGGTAATAAATGTTTATTTTATTTTGTATTTTATGTATTGTACAATACATACTTTTGACTCGTTTGTCAACTCGCACTATTAGAAACTTTTTACCCATACATTCTTCAAACTACCTCTCTAAATGAATTTGTGACTGATGCCGTATCTATCACTTTGTCCGGGAATTGATATACCTATCACGAACGATGTTGAAAGCTTATTTTCACTTGTATCCTACTTTTCCAAATCCCGACCAAGATAGCTTAAGGGTTATTGGTGTATTCTGCTTACTAGGAAAATTTCATAGCCACTAATCATACCAATAAGTACCCGACAGTCGCCGATTACTAGCTCCAATATGCAACAATAAGATGTATCTCGAATTGAATTAATTTGACCTCGGAACATTTTAAATAATTTTGAACATAGTATGTAGAGTTAACCCCCCCTTTCCCAAAAAAACAAACCAAAAACCGTTCGTAGCCACCCTTTTCTCAACGACGGCGAAGCCGATGTAAATCGAGAGCCTATAGCTACGCGCCGATTTTAGATGATTACTTGGTGTATCGACAAATAAATAGTCGATACCGACCAGTGGTACCAGTAGTACGGGGAAACCGGATATCCGGGATGAGGTGGCCAGATATTCTGTAAGAACGGCGTTGCGCGTCACGTTAGTTAATGACAGCTCAACTTGGCAATAAGTCACTCGACTCGGATAGATCCAACCGGACAAATAGAAAATTGATAGAAGTTTACCCTATTATAACAACGTTCCAACCGAGTCCTACCGGCTCGAGATGTCTCATTTGGCTTTAAAGTTACTAGGTTAAGCGGCTCAAAACCGACTTACACATGACAGAATGATACGTCTTGAATTTTTCCCTCCATCATATGTTATTGCGATATCGCAAAATACAATATTCATCCGGTCAGCAAGGGGGAAAAGTTGCATACGTAAAATTAAGAACGGCATTTACAAAGACATCCGAATATGAGTTATGATTCATATTTTACGTGCCACCATTCCAACGTCTATTTAGTTGTGTAATACGAATATACATACAATGAATTTCATACAATTTTGCCACGACATTTTAAATATTCACTCACCAAAGCCAAAGGCCATCGGGGCCAATTCCTCTAACGCGCGAGGTCTCTAAATAATAATGAGGCGAAAAGAAAACGTCGATTTAACTGCTTCCAAATATACGCACTCCAGACCGTAGAATAATATAGTTCTCGATATATCGTAATAGCGAAAGGCATATATAACAGATCTGTATTTATCATTCATAGCCCATCATAAGCAACTTAAAATATACATTTCAAGTGTTTTAATAGTCTTACTATTATTTTCCTTAGACCTTACTATTAGACGCTCTTAATATTCAGGCTAGTTATTATCATCTCTATTACGACAGATAGCACCAGTATTGGTTAAAGGTTGTCTTTGTTGCAATTGCCACCGAATTGAATACCTACATATAGGTAAGTATCACTACGTTTATACCACCGAGAGCCTTGTACTTCAACGTAGATCCTATCGTAAGCGGAAGAGTGGAATAATACCACGATGAAAATTACCCTGCAAACTGAGCGATTCATATCGAAATATCCAAACAAATTCCTAAGGAATGGATATTCCTTGTTGTGTACATGAAACCTAAAACGACCGTTGGACTGTTTTGAAGATTGTCCGCTAATATCTCTCGGAAATGCCACCTACAGATCACGTTGTTGAAGCTTCTGGAGCTTCACATAAAGGATTAGAGGCCGTATCGTCGAATGAGATGTCGAGCACAGTGCCGAATTCGGCAAGTACCTGATTTAGCTTTGCGTTCCCAAGTTTGGCAGGTGGCAGGTGGCAGGTAGCAGGTAGCCAGCTTGCGTAGGTGGGGGGAAGGAAGAGCGCTATCATTAATAATAAGACCGCGCGTAGCGTGTTCGGTACGTATGGTAGCACGGTTACAATGTACCTATACTAGACTACACTAAAGAGAAGCAGAGTAAGAGCCTAGAGAGCCCCATTACGGCCCACATCAGTTAGGTAGTGGACCCGAGCGTTCTGCGGAAATTTCTGCACCGTTATTTTAGGAGCTACGAGCCTGCATGCGTTCCCCCCTTCGGTAAGCCATGTCACCCACGCATCAGGCTATTTGATTGGTTAGATGCCTGCTGAAGCTACCTATAATGAGGTAGGTAGGTATCG
Source organism: Daldinia sp. FL1419 (assembly GCA_025201765.1). NCBI lineage: Eukaryota > Fungi > Ascomycota > Sordariomycetes > Xylariales > Hypoxylaceae > Daldinia > Daldinia sp. FL1419. The sequence goes on along the minus strand of MU623533.1, from coordinate 16,733 downwards.
GTGTGACCTAGTACTAGTCCTGGTACTAGGTATTCTCACTGGGTTACCTAAGGTAGGCAATCAGACTGGCAGAGACTGGCGCTGGTCGAGTAATGGATGGGATGGTGGAGACCATGCTTTGTGAGTTAAGACCATAGTATGTATTTTACTGAGGTAAAGGATGACTATTACACTCGCTATCCCACGTACCTATCTAGGTACACATCTAGGTACTTGTCTATCTAGACCTTACATACCTTTCACCCCGTGGGGTATGCAGACAAGCGAAGCAAGCAACCGCGCATTGATGGCAATTATTCTCTACTGGGTTCCCTCTAGGCTATACCAGGTATAGGTACCAGGCGTAGCAGACGTACAAACGTATCAGACGTATCAGGCGCGCCAGTCCTTGACCATACCTTAGTATTATTATCAACCCACCCAAGGCAACGAGGGTTGTTGCTACTTTATTAGAAAAGTCGAGTGGTATTGCCAGCACTAGTTCTGCACTAAGGCACAGAGGTAGCTAGTTCAGTCATGAGCAAGGTAAGTGATTGGTTTGATTAGAGAGGCACCTCCACGATTAGATAGAGCTAGCAGGGCCACTCTAGCATTTGAGCTGGGGGTAAGAGCAGGGGAACGAGGGGGGAAAGCACCAACGCTCCTACTGATGGTGCAGGCTTGTGCAGGCTGGGTACAGTTTGATGCTATGAACTGTATGATCAGAGTAAAAAGAGTGGAAAATCACGACCCGCCACCTAGCGGTCCACGCCCCCGCAGCTTCTGTCTTTTTTTTCTTTTTAAACAGTGCGGCCTTGACCACGCAAAAGCCCGTGTGCTACCACCTCGCTATCCTCTTTTCAATCATCCCGCATTCACCTTTCCTGATCAATCAATCAGACCAAGCTTGATACTGGCAACGTTTTGATCTTTTCTCACAGGGGAAGTTTAACTCCAAAAACGTACTGTTTGACAATCGCCGAGCCTCCCTTTTCAGAATCCCCTTGACTTTATTTGCATCAGCCCGCAAAGCACCGACCGTCATCAGTTGGTTGTCAATCACTTTAAATTTTTATTATTCTTTTTTTCGAGGTTCGCACCCACTACCACCAATTGAGGTTAAAAAATTTAAAACCACCTTTTTCGAAAACTTTGTTTGTTTTGGGCAATGGACTGACATTTTTACCTACCTTACTAGGCAAACATACCAAAACTTCACCGACCTATTGACGAATACCATCTCAAGCTACCACCCGACCGGTGTACCGAGAGACAACCCCCCAAAAATAAAATAAAATAAAATAGAGAACCAGCCTACCCGATTCCAAACAAAGCCGCACGGCCAATCTTTTATTTTATTTTTTAGAACCCTATTTTCCCTTTTCACTCAATATTTTATTATTTTTTTATATTTTATTTCCCTAAGCAGGAAATAGTAATAATAATTTGTACGCTTGTTTTTTTCGGACCTCGCCTTCCAACTTTAATCCGCCCGGTGGCCACGCACCAGACTCGATACAGCAGGCGCCCCAACCAGGTTTCTGCGACAGAATTACAGCCTACTACAACCCAGAGCCTCTCCGCTCAACGCCAGATCAAGTATAGGTCGTCGGCACCACGACCAAAACAGTATCTCCACCATTTTTGCCTTTTTCGTTCGTGATACAGTCGTCGTACCTCGAAAAAAAAAATGGCCGACATCACAGACCAACACGATCAAACCTCTCCCACCGAACTCGACGATTCTCACGTCGGCAATGGCAATGCAGGCCCTGCAGAAAACCGTGGCATCAAGCGCCAACGCGCTAGCATTGCGGACGACGACGATGACGACGACGAGAAAGGTAGCCGCGAGCGTCGCAAGATAGAGATAAAGTTCATTAGCGACAAGTCGCGTCGTCACATCACTTTCTCTAAGCGCAAGGCTGGAATTATGAAGAAGGTATATTGATGCACCAATTTCTATTGCCCTCAATCGTATTTTTAGTTCACCGTCTACCGTGTTCAACGCGTTACTTATTATTTTTTTTTTTCTGCAATAAAAGAAAACCGAGCTTCCAATCGTGTCAAGTTCCCCTACTAACATGGAATTTCCTAATTAGGCTTATGAACTGTCCGTTTTGACGGGCACTCAAGTTCTGTTACTGGTCGTGTCAGAGACTGGACTTGTGTACACATTCACCACCCCCAAGCTTCAACCGCTGGTAACGAAGGCTGAAGGGAAGAATCTCATTCAGGTTCGTGTTTCGCAATATTATTCTACTGGAATTTAAGTCTTGAACTGACCTGCTATGTTTAGGCTTGCCTGAATGCACCCGAACCATCCCAAGGCAACGAGAATGGCGTTGACGATTCCAATCAAGTCGAATCGCCCGAGGAGCCACCCAATTCTCATCTGCCACCTCAGACGAGCCGGCCGGGAATGCCTTCTCACATTCCCCCGAATTATGTACCTAACGTACCCATGGACCCTCAACAAGCCATGGCGTACCAAAGTTACATGCAACATCAGCAGCGCGGGCAATTTGGATTACCACAGTCCGGTATGCCGCAGCATACTTCCCATCAATCGTGATGGTCGCCATAATGGCGATAGCATTGCCTTGCACCTGATACCCCGAATTTAATGCATTCACGAGGTTCTCTTTTTATTCGAGGCATTCTGAGCACACCTATAATCGCAAGGCTTCGGTGGTCCGGCGTTGTTGGGTCATCGTGACTTCTTTTCCTTATCTTTTTCTGCACAATGCGACCATATTATTTCCGTACCGATTTCGACCGTCTTTCGTATTTATATCACTTGTCGCTGACTGAACTTGCGATTGGTGATTCCCTGGGCTTCGACCCGAATTTCAGTATCCATTAATTCTCACTTCATATATTCCATGGAATAAACCGAAGCCTAACTTTACTAAGCTTAGGGGTTTGGTTTCTTACCTTCTCCCAACCCTCAATGTTCCAAAACAGTAGTAGGCTTCATACCAATGGGAGCCCCTTATACTGTCCATAATTAGCCATTAGGAGATTCGTCTTGGCTTCAATTCTGAGACGGTTTACGCTACTTTCGACATTAACTCTCGTGGCTGCAAAAAAAAAAAAAGTTTCAAAGGAGTAGCCTTCGTTGAAATGTACTGCATCGGTTCATATCGGTTCTACTAGTATCCTCTTGCGACTCCATATGTTCAGGATCGGGATCGCATTGCACTAGCCCGGCATAGGAGTGTAGGAGGTGGTGCTCACTTTAAAAGATAATATACGATGGGATCAAGAGTTGTCGAAAGAATCTCAATGGATACTCCGCTTTCTAAGTCTGCGTGGCCACTACTAATTTTCAAACTGGATCGACCGTCCCTATGTTTGACAAGGAAACGGCGACAATGATTTACGAATCATGGCTGACGAATATATGAATGAAACCAATCGATCGGAACCGACTTTGCTGTTAATTGACCGTTGAAACGGGCATTTTTCGTAAACCAAACTTTACCGCTTGCTACGATTTACTACCATTTCAACGTTTTCGGCGACTAGGAACTCGTGGTGGGGGTAGCAGCTATTCGATGCAGTTATAAGTTTTCGTCCTCGTCTTGCGTACCTACTCAATCGGGGACGGAGTTCTAATTCCTGGCGTTATAAAAGCCCTTACATCATTAGCATAGTCTCGGATGCGTGTGTCGGGTTTCCAACCGATCGTTTCTATCCATCTGAAGTCATTTTCTCCAGGTATTGGGCTGCGATGGGCTGGATGGGAGGTGAGACGCTCTACGCTGTTGTAGGAGGAGGCGCGTTTGTATGATAGGAATCATCCCACCGGCAGGCATTGTCCTCCCGTAGATCCCCAAGATCTTGGCGTCTGGCAATTGACATTTCAGCTGAAAATTGTTCTGCATTAAGATTAGACCTCATAATTACGTGCGCTGTGAATATTGTTGACCTAATATGAGGATCCAGTACTAGACCAACAAAAGAAGAGGTTATCATTCTACATGCAGATCTATAGCTACCTAAGCTTGGCCGCAGACTTTCCCTAGTAGTTTCTGTAAAGGAGAAATCCGGTAAGTATATGGCTTATACTATATATCTTAGAACTATGTAGAGGTACTAAAATGCTCTTTGGGACCGGACAAGCCGGCACCACGTGTATTCTATATCCGGCACTTTGTCCGCTGAATTACGTGAGACATGGTTCGTTGTAGTTCGTAGGTTGTAAATTTTTGGCCTGGTCCCCCTTTCTTCCCACCCTTTTCGTTCTCTTGGGCTCCTGATGATAAGTCCAGACTACAATAAGCCCATCTGGATACACATCTCATTTGTGTGTTCACCCGGCTAGCTTAGGCACAAAGATAGGCCACCTAGCCAGGAATTATGTATAAGGGATGTTCGCGGCTGCACATGTTCGTATTTGTAGTAATTACTACAGGGGATGTGTGCGGTTTGGCAAAGGACAAGATATCCGTAAATTTGAGCGGGTAAGGGGATGCGATGAATATGCCTGACAAAGGTTTTATGACTTTATGGGAGCTAGAGACTATAGGCTAGAAGATTTCATCATAAGAGTGTTTCTAATGTTTGGGGGGGGGGGGGGGCGTGCTCCCTTTGGGCCCCATCCCATTTACGTGACTGGGACTTCCGGGGAAGCGAGGATATGGCTTGGGGTATTCGCGTCTGGCGTTGTCCGATAATAGAGTATTCGGAACTGTCACTACTATTTTGTTTAATCCAATCAAATTATATTGAGGTGTCGTACATTGATTAAATGGGAAGAGATCTTGACTAGAGGACTCCTGTGTGAAAAGAGGCTCGGCTTGGATAGACCACCATTCGCCTGCTTCGGAAAGGTAATATGTACTCAAGAAAGATAAGAATGACGAGAAACACTCCATAAATGCTGAGCGCCCCTTAGAAGTCGTTTCAGCATGGGTCACCCTTCGCCAATAGGTAAGATATATGGGCTCTGGTTATATACTAATACTATTCCTTTCCCCTCCGCTAATAACTTGCGATAGACTATCTCATGCTTAAGTCGCTGGTTATTGTGGTTATTGCAGCCTAGGTATTTTCTCCAGAGAAGCCTATATTGTTGGCTTGCGGTAACCTAGGCCGCGTGTCTGAGCTAAAGCAGATCTGCTGGACTATTCCCTAGTAATTAGGAAGCGTTATATTTCCCCATCTTTGGAGGTATTATGACATATAAATCATATCGTCAACCTAATAACCCGCCGTCAGGAGCTTACGTATCAGCTAGGAGGATAGACGTCCGGGTAGAACTACTAGCCACGCTTTAATGGTGATCGAATACGCCGATAGACGTCATCATCGACACTATTGTCGTTTAGAATTCGTAATCAAGAATGTGCTTAATTCGTCCTCGCTGCCCTGCATATGAGGTTTTTAACATTGGGAAGTGCTACGATCACTGATAGTAATACCCCCTAAAAGAGCTAGAGGTAAGTGGGTAAATCTTGGGGCCCTTTCCTCGTCGGTATATTTTATAAGCTATGTTCCTACATCGCAAATTGCGGATTTAAGAATCTACCTGGCTTCATTCCCCTGGCGATGTGTCGCCTACCCCTATTCAAAATTTAGGTACAAAATGATGGTCCTATTAACAATCGCGTAAAAAGAGCGACAATAGGGCACACATCTGGATCTAGACTAGAGTATATATTGCCATTTTAAGGTTGGTAAGGTTGGTAAGGTTGGCAAGGTTGGCAAGGTTGGCGATGGAACGTAGAGTGACATGCAGTCAACTCGAAGCACGTGAATTAGACATCGGAGTCTGGACCCGAGCCCAGGTCTCCGGACACGAGGCTAACTTGACCGGTAACAAGGGCTCCGAAACAAAGCCAGGCAAAGCTGGCTATTCGTGGAAAATACGTGGGGTAAGGGGGGCAGGGGTATTTCCTTATTTGATGAGCGGATTTGAGAAGGTTTCTCACCCCCACTAGGTCTACTATCCAGCTCAAGATTGTACTGGTTCGTTAAAAAGATTGAGTTACAAATAATGATGATATTGATGATGTTGATAGGCATCATGCGAATATAATGCGACTTTTGAATCTCTAAATTACCTTGCTTCGAGTAGCAAATGCCTCCAGCTTCGCATACCCTGTTGACTGATCCCCCGCCTCCCCTCGAAACGCCATGCTCAAATCGTAATGATGATGATAAAGTGCCCCTCCGGTTGCCTTATAGGCTGATATCAACTAACCTAGAACCGAATGCATTCCGTCCCTTGCAAACGCGAAAAACCACCGGACTCATGCTCGTGCCGTCGTATCGTACATGGGAAAAATTAACATACGTCGTCTTGGCGACTTAAAAACCGGCAATGTTTCCCTTTTCTTCCGCGATGGTGCGCTTTAGTGTTCTGAATTGTAGAATCGACCGACTAATAGGCTGCCTAGGAATGTGCCACCGAGAACTGCGATGAAGTATCCGACGTTCATTGTCATGACTGCCAGCATACTGTGTCCTTGTTAGTCCCAGTCAGAGACACCGACTAATACGGGCTGAACTTACAGAAGGTAGCTGACACCAGCGATGCAAGTGTCTAGCACTGCACGTACGGGGTCAACCGAAATTCTCCATGGACGGAGGTGAAGTTGTTTCTTTTGAACGACTATAACATCCTCCTCAACGCCGTTCTCCGTCAACGTCATCTTCTTGCTGAAGCTGTCGGTCGATACCTGTTCCACAACGGGGAGTTTGCCCTGCACAACAACGTATCTTCGTTTCATCTCGGCATCTAACCATCGCTCCTCTGCTAGTGCCTTGCCTGCAAGTAATAGTCGAAATGCTATGCCCAGAATGAGTAAGAATATTATGGTTCCAGCATAAGCGCCGCTAGTATGCGGTGTCCAGGCGTCCGAATAAAGAGAGGTAGTCATGCTGTTCTGAAAGGCCATGTGCATCACAGTCGAGTGTGACATATCCATGTTACTCATATCCATCGCCGCGTGTGCGTCTTCGCGCGGGTACGACATTGCTGCGGGTTATCTATTCGGCTGATACGTGTGCGTGAGAGGTAGCCGGGGAAAATCTGAAAAAAAGCTGAAGTATCGTTCCTGGCCAAGATTGTGCACATAGAAACTGCGAAGTAGCTGATAGGGTTGTGAAGCGTTCGTCGTATCAGAATGCGATATTGATGAGATAGTCCTCTTTATATATATAAGCAAAATAGTTTTGTCCGTCGCAAATAATTAGATATCGACTAGACAGGTGCGAGATATGAGACTCGAGGTATGAACGGTCAAAGGTTTGCGACAAAATTGCTTGAGTGCGTTGCTCACGAGCTGTACATAATATTGGATAAGTTGGACTTGACGGATGGGATTTGAACTTGGATTTCCGGGTTTTGCATTGGGGTCGAAATAACTTGGAAGAACGGATCAAAATCCGCAACGCGCGGAATTTAAAAACAAAGCATTGATTATTTAAGATTGTTTAAGATTGCAGACTGGAAAGAAGGGAGGGAAAGTAAGAACCGCCGGGGAAGGAGAGGGTGGAATCGAGTCTCTTTTCTTCCAAGTTGAGGGATGGGAAGGCGGTATGTACGACAGTAAAGTAATAAGTACCTCCTATAAGCTAAGATTCCTTTTGAGACCGCTACCTAGAGATGTACCTAAGGTTACTTAAGTACATAGGTAGTTCCAAAATGTAGTTTAATATGTATAAGTACCTTTATTCGTTATAGGGACGAATACCTTGCGGTCCGTAGAGGTTATTATAACGGTACTTAGCTTCAAAGTACCGATAATTAATTTTGATTCTAAACGGTAATAAGAGTGGTACATGCGCTTGTCCTAATTTGCCTACGTGTAAGTGGTACTTATGCAACGAATAAAGATATTTCTAATGTAAGAACCATTGCCCAAAACGAATGGCACATATATCTTTAGATCTCTTTTTCTGCGCTTATATGCTCAAAAGACCTCATTATGGTGGTTTACCTGTCTAATCATTTTGGTGCCAAGCCGGATCAAGTAGAAGCAGGTTCGATTTATGCACGCTTATTGGTTAGGTACCTATCTATATGTACAAAGACCTTGTATAGGTGGCTTTAGATCTTGTACCCCTTACCCCTGTCACCCCACGTTCCATTCAAGATATGATTAATATATTATAATGTCTCGGTATAAGTTACTTCGTGAACCTCTTCGTCGCCCACCCGATATTTGAATCAAGTACCGGTTTGAACATTGTGTAATAAGCAAATTTTATTTTTTGTTATTTAGTGAAGGAAATCAGGATAACGTCAAAGCCAACCGCAACAGCTAGAATATCATTCTTGACTCGCAAGCAAGGCCTCATATTTATTTTACGGCCACAGACTCCTTAAACCAAGGACTACGAATATTGTCTACCTGAGGCATAAGGAATATCCCTTCCTTCTCAGGTGGATAGCCCGTAGCCTGTTTGGGGAATTTTACTATGGATCGTTTAATACGAGATTAATCGTCTACTTCTAGTCTTATGCTAGTTGCTAATGGGATATATTCTAAATGATTTGACGGACTATAACTTACAATATTCTATCATGTTAGAGCAGTCTGCGGTGCAGGTACGAAGAAATGGAAGGTGCGAGACACTGTGTAGAAGCATAAAAACCTCTCTGGGGAGCCCCCCCCTTTAGAATTCTCCAGGAATCAACACACGTATCGTTTCTCTCTCTTTATCTATCTGCTGGTTTCGAACACCCAAGAGCTATCAATGAGGATTCTCCTTCGACAAGTAGCTCGTGTGATTATATCTCTTACTGAACACCGTGTGTCGCTGCCCGTTAGTACGTATCTAACTTTCGTGAAGAGACGGATTAAGGACGCTAATAATATAAGAGGGATGATAAAATTTGGAGTGCGGGAAAGTTTGAATCTGTCCGAACCGAAGCTACTACACGTAGCATAGCTGTGCTTTAGTGTTTTGGGGTCTAATAGGTTTTGGGTAGGAACGGACGTACACCGATATGCTCTTAGATAGCATTCATGATAGAAACATTGGCCACTACGCCCTTCCCACTACGCCGAAAAAAATTCTCCAGCGTGTATATTTCGTTATTTTCTGGTTAGGAAGGGCGAGTGCTATCCGCCAGCTTTTCTACTTCACACTAGAATAAGGGGGATGCGAGCGTGGATGGGGTGTAGGTGTTAGGTGATGATGCGCGACCGTATATAAATCCGTACGCCTACAGAAAATACGCTCATAATCATCTAGATCTTCTAAGCCCAGAGAGGGATACTACTATGGTTGTGGGATAATGAGGCCGGCGTCAACGTCAGATTCCCACGAAAGCCCGGAACTCACCAACAACAACGCTACCTACCTATTTACTACATCTGTCGCGTAAGAAGTATAGTTGCTTTCTCAATGTCTTAATATATATGGATATAACTACCTGCAAGCATAAAATTGGATTCCGGGACCGTACTTCGAATATGAAAGAGTTAGTTATGCTCGAATACCAAACGGGGCATCCATGATAGAGAGTATTTGAACTATAGAAAACGGCAGCGTAGAGTCTTTAGTTACCTACCTCATATAAATCTCTTTATAGTGATAGAGTTGTTTTTATGGTTCTTAAATTACCTTATAATATATTGTTTTAGTCTTCACCCCTAGTAGAAACGGCCGCGGAGCTCTTATGCCAGTGGTTGTCTATTCAAAGTGTATTACTATATTCATTCTGTGTATCATGGATCATAGTATTACTTCGATAATGATCATATCCTTTATTATCATTAGCTACGTCTATTGCAGGACGTTGCGTAAAAGTAAAGCTCAACTCTTCCCTCTCCGAGCTCGCGGATATAGAAAGTGTAAATGAGAGGCGTCAAATGTCATCACAATTAGTCACAATATAGTATTTCGAAAGGACGGATGCCTTATTAGATTTGATTATTACTAGTTTAAGGAACTAGTAGTAGGTGAGGTACGGTAGCAATAAATGCGACTCATCCGGATTGGCTATACAATTTCTACCTTGAATGGTGAAGGTGTCACGAGGGGGACTAAGAAGCAAGGAAACAACATCGTTGTTCCGCGAGGAACTTATCTACGACTATGGCTAAGGGTGACTACATATAGAACAAGTCCTTTGTTCTATATGTAGCGCAGGCTAGAACCCTAACAGAAGGAAAATGAGCGTCAAACTGAAATAGGAAAAGTACTCGAATAAATCTCGAAGAGTGCAGGAATAGATTAGTATCAACTGCGAGTGCATGCGGAATGAAGAATTATGTTTGAATATTTTATATGGGAAGGCGAATGGAGGCTTTTATTATTTCCTAAAACTAGCAATTAATCACCGGTTTCCTATTCTGCCTCCTTCAAGTATTTAGGACAAACTTCGTCTGGGTATTTCGGTAATTTTTGGAGAATATTTACTTCTTAACGCTCTTCGGACACCATTAGGCTGATTCATAATATACATATGAAACTTTTGGCCCCGGGAAGTCTGACTAGACGCAGTTGGGGGTACGAGAAACTTGCTTTTCTATTATTTCCACTGGACATCCAGAATGATGTACTATGACATCCTATGACCCTAGATGAATGGATGTAATTGTTTAAGGAGAAAGGAGGAAGACCAACCGATATTTAGTATACGATCAAATGTCGTACACATTACCTAATAGCGTATTATAGCCCCCTAGCTTAGTAGGTAGTGAGTTTTATATTACAATAAGTAGAAAGGCAATGTCAAATAAAAGAATTCATACAGTAATTATTTTCACTGCATATTAGGCTAATGGATATATTGAGCTTTCACAATGAGATACATGCTATTTCCTAGAAATAAAATATTATTGGCGATCTGCCTATGGTCCGCTATAGAGTTGCTGATAATTAACTACTGAAATTATGAGGTGACGGTTCTTTGAGGCCTAAGCTGTTTGTATATAATATTATAGAATATTTACTTAAATATACGAAACCACAAGGAATCAACTATTTCAACGTTCTTTCTATGCTTACATATTATTCTATTTAGATTAAGACATAGACTTCTAATACATAAACTAGGAAGTGGCGCTTCCTCTCTGAATTGGCTGAGGTAATATATTGCTTGCTGGTACGGCTTTGGGATTGCGAGATAAACCCGTCATTCGACTTGGACAGTTTGACCAAACCCACAGGTAAGGTAAGGTAAGGTAAGGTAAGGGGTCAGGAAACTTCGGCGCTCTACCGCACATGTTATTTGTCTTCAGAACCGTACGACATATTCTCTGGTGTACTTTCCTGTAAGAACGAAGGTGCATGGCACAGGATAGCTCTAGCTTTAGAGATATGAAGTTATTAGAACACCCTCGTGGCACCAACCATTACGCAGCCGAGCCCTTGGCTGTAAATATATATGCAAACCAAGAGCGATGGTTCCTGGAACAAACATGAATCTTCGGAAGCGACGCCAACCCCTATTTAATACGATAGTGTAACTCACGGCTCCCTTATGTGCTATGAAACGTCGTGTTCTTTGGAGGAAACTATGTTACAGGATGGTTGACGTACACAACAGGCAAGGCCTAAGTATTGGCACACCACGTCAGCGTCATTGGCGATAGTGTACGAAAAAGGGAGTATGGAAAAAGAAGGCAAGTTCAATATGAAGGTCTTGGGTTACACGGGCGTTGATCCAGGCGAAGCCACTGCAGAAATTTGCCGAGCTGCAAGCGGCCGCTACCCCCTTCTTACTTCTTTTCTACCTAAACTGCAGCGCGGTGGTTACCTACCAAAGTAGGGATCATCTGATTGTCCCTGTGGCCTTTGTGGCCTCTGTGGCCCTTGAGGCCGTGGACTTTGTATTCCCAATCGCCCCGTCAGTCGTGTGGTAGGACAGATAAGGCATGCCTTTCCCATCTGCGCCGCCTGTGCCGTGATTGTCTCTCGGTGATATTTCACCGGGACCTGTCTGGTGACTTTGATGATGCGGGGTCCCACCAAGGCGGGCGCACATCAAGGAATGATGGAGCCTTACCAGGGATGAATGCTCTTGAGAAGTACTATGTAAGAAGTACTATGTATGCTCACCGCGACGGAGGTGTGATCCCTCGGCATCTTGCTTAGATGCCCGCGGGCTAATGTCTGAGGTCTTGTCTTGGTTTTGTGACCCCTTCTTCTCGGGAACGTGCATATGTTCATTGGATTTTCATCTTATCAGATATTTTATGTACGTTTTAACTGACTTGCCCCGCGAACGGCTCGGTGCGCGGTGTCATTAAACGCTTACCTACTGGTGACAGGAACTGCAAGAGGCCACAGCGCGCACCCGTTTGAGCATACCTACCCGAGCGAACCGAGAGCCGGGATGTCGCCCGACGAGAACTGGATACCCGAGTCTAATTTAACGACAGCTGTGAGAGAAGAACTTATTCTGGTTGGTGGGGAGCCGATGACGGATGATGTATGATTTTCGTCTCACTTGAATCGGATTCTACCCAGTAAGAGATTTCTCCGTGTTTGACGGAATCTCGGTAGGGAGCTTCCCCCAAAGTACAGTGCCCGATGTACTACATTCCCGTAAGATGGATCGATAGCGCGGCCAGAAGATCCGATGATAATAAAACCTGAAGCTTGTCGGTGAGCGGGTAGTGCAAAAATTCCCATTGCACGCGAAATGGAAGAGGCTCCGTGATTCGACGTCTGTCGCGGACATGACTCCCCGAATGGGAAATATCGGCGCCGGTAAACGGCCACTGGATTGTGTCTTATTCAAAATCGGAATAATTAATCCAACGAAAACGACTGGCTTTTTATGGCGACTATTCCTGACGGGATTAAAAAGGAATGGACCTCTGATTTCAGCCCGCTTAGGACCCTGAAAATGCTTGTCTTGGATTGTTTCTCCTCGTAACCCATTACTTATAGTCTCAGGCGCTGAGGAAACTCATACATATCGAACGTATGCGCAGATGTATGCATATAAGCAGCTTGATACTTGTAAATATAAACACATGTGAACTGGATATACGTATATACGTGCTTAAGTAGGAGATATGTATGTACATAGATCTGCGTCGTGGGTGGGGGTCACATTCAAATTAGATTCCATATCTCGCCGAGGTTTGCATATTGGGAACGCATGTCCTAACTAATAGAAAGATACTGTCTTTTAATAGTTCCCTTTAATAAAATATCAGACTTCATTCTATATTGATTCGTTTCTCGGGGCGTAGCTACGACGAAGAAACGGGACCCCGGAGCCGGCAATAATATCAAAATAGGAAAAGGGGGAATATGAAAAAAGTGAAAAGAGTGAAAAGAGTAAAAAAAGTAAAAAAAGTAAAAAAAAGTAAAAGCTCGTGCTCCATAAACATACTTAGTCGCCGATATCACCGAGGACTTGGACCAAATAGCTGATCTTTGTAAGCGAGGCGCAATGCTGTCTCACGGCCCATAAACCTTTAGAGTAATTACCTACTTGGGGGTATGGCGAATGATAAAGGGGAGGGGGGCGAGCTGGGTTTGTAGTTGTAACTTGCAGCCCGCCTTGCGAAAGCATCATAGGCTAGGAGACCGGTTTACGAAACTTGCGATCGACGGGGGACTAAATCACTATTGTTACGGTTCTGATTGAAACTTTTGTGTAACGAGACCCTGGTTCATGTTGAGATCTGGTCGTTGGAATATCGAGAGTGTGCATTTCTGAGAGCTGATGGTACCTACCTAACGTATATGCAACGCCATGCAAATGATAAGTTATAAAATACTATTGTTATTTTTATGTCATTTTATTGGGCCTAGAAGGAAATCGGCTAGTTGTAGATATACCTCATATTTCTGCCGCTGTTAGGATCTACTGTTAGGATCCAGAGCACGGAATTATCCATCCAATCGTGCCTTGAACCAATCATTCAGGCCTTTGGGAATTGCTTTTTCTTTCAGGGACTCGCACTCGGACTTTTGCGTTCCACAAGCCCGAAAAGAAAAAAAAAAGAAAATAAAGAAAATAAAGTGTTGGCCAAGACAGAAGAAAGGTCCTCTCCACGCGGTGTCAGGTAATTTCAACGAGTAACGACCGCGTGGAACTACTTACTAGTTGAAATGAGAATAGTCACAAGGAAAGTTTGTCTTTCCTTGCATCCGATGATTGCTGGAAGGAAACGAAAAATTAAGGAAACAGCGGCGGTTGCCTGACATTCATTAGACATTTGTTAGGGCTCTACATAGTGTGAATAAGACGTATGTGCCATTTTGCGAGTAAGAATAGCCGTAATGAATAGGTCTACGTAAGTAGCTATGTATGGATACGAACGTTTGGAAAATACACAAGGAGCGCAGTACATACGGTATAAGACAGGGGATCAGTTCCTGCTGGCTCGAGACAAGCGTCAGTGTCTTCAGCCTCGCCATGTGGGAACCACACGGTTAATACAGTCCAAGCACTTCGATCTGCAAGTTGATACGGCTTCTGATGTTCCTGATGCTCTTGAGCTGCTACGCAGTTGGGATCGAATACGTAAACTTACCTAGGCGGCTATCAAAGCTTCCAAAAATCCTTATGTGTGTACTAGAGCGTTAATCTCGAGATTTGAAGCAGCTGACTTGCGTCTTGTTGCCTCTACTAGAGAAGTAGGCTGCTCGAATCCTACCTCTTAGACGCGCGGGATCGTTGTCCCACCGTGGAGTTAGAGCGGGAATGGCTGACTGGTTAACTGGACCTGCAGGCGAGTCCGTTAGGTTGGCTCAAAGCCACGAGAAACGAACGCTTGAGAAACACGGCCTACTAGCGCATATTTTTCTGCAAGTACATATGGCACGGAATGTGTAGGACGACCGCCACTATCTAAGATGCAACACATTCCTTGGCCGACAGGAGATCGAGATTCAAGGATTGGAAGGGCTTAGGACTGAAGAGGGGAGAGGGTGTCCCGAATGTACTCTTTTGGACCATCCCTCCAGTATGGCCCTGGGGGTCTTTCTTGGCCATGAATTTCGCGCCCGAGCTCTAGCTGTAGTCAGACATAATAAAAATGTTTCGGGCTCGAGGGGCCTAGGTCTCGTGTGAGAGTGAGCACGAGGACCATGTGTTGAATCTTCCTAGGTTAGGGATCAACAAACACCACTCGTATAAGCAACTACGTCCCATACGTGTGCATTTCGTGTTCCCGTTCGCGGATTTCAAAACTGACCGGTGTATTCTGACATCTGAGGAAGAGTTCAAAGCCGACCTCGTAGGTTAACTATGGGGCGCTGATATTTACCTAGTTTGAATTTAGCAGTTTATATTTAAGGTGTGGCTTTCATTAGTTCTCGTGGACCTTAGGGAGTTGGGCTAATAAATCTTCAACCTAAGGCATGGCATATCCCTATATCCCCATATCCCCATGTCCCCATACCCCCATGTCCCCATATCCCCATGTCCTCGAATGCTGAAAAACGTACCAAAATTATAGAAAGAAACTGGACGTGACCTGTTGTAAAAAGAAAAGGGAACAATTCCTATCTCGTATAATTATCGCTGTCTTGTATTCAACCTACTCCGGGATAAACTCCTCTGGAGTCCTCTAATATGTCCAATGTCAAGTTAGGCCAAGTTCTATAGTTAATGAGATACCCTTATAATCATTTCCATGCGAAAGATAGGTAATTATATCATTGATTTTTCGACTTATAGTGTAGTACTTGGTGACTAGCAATGCCATACGGATTGTAATGAATACATATTACATACGACGTCGCTGCGCGCAATGACTCGAGTTGCATACACTGGGTGTACGGGGTATCAACATACTATTGAAAGGGTTAAAGAACCAATAACGCGCTCTTTTCGCTCAAACAAGTAACCCCGTAAAGAAAGAACTCATTCGGCTAGCCCTTGTCTAATTTGCCTCCAATATCATACGGGGCCTCTTTATTCAATATACATCCAACGAGTCCACGATGACTCGACAATCGTTATTTCCACTGGCGATGGGATGCTGCTCCTAGCTAATCCCCCAACAATTCTTCCAAGTGGCTTTATGCCCAAATTCGGAATACGTTTGTAACAGGACATACGTCCTATTGATGTCAGCGGATGCTGTAGAAGGTGGAAAACCTTCAATCAATTTGGTTCGTAGCGTTTCGTAGCGATGCATAACTGAATGCTGGCCCATCTAACCAATAAAAGCTATAATTTGCAAACCCTAGGCAACCAGTAAAGCAGAACATCAAAGGAAAAGGGAAAAGAAAAGAAGATTAAAAAAAAGCGTCCGAATCTATCGTAATCCCTCCCTCCATCGTGAATATTGACCTAATAACTGGATCGATGATAACCTTATAAACAGCGAGGCGAGGTTGAAATAGGCGCGTCACCAGCCCCTGAGGGAGAATCGTGAATCCATCATTGATCTACCCGTATTAAAGGTCGTTGGCCTATTTCCGCGTCTTTTGGCGTTTCAGAGCACCCTTCGTGCTCATTTGAAAATCCGTAACAATTGGCTCCGGAACCTCCTCTTTTAGCCCTGATTGCACTTTTCAAGTCGTGCTATTTTATTTCGACAATTGTATGATATAGGTATAATCACCACGCATGAGTGCGTTTCTGTGCCTCTTTAACTCTAGCGTAACTATTTGCCCGGCGATGTCGTTCGAAAGACAAAATTACCGAACGAAACGCTGTCGTTGTCCGGGGGGGGGGGGGGGGGGGGGGGGGGGGGGGGGGGGGGGGCGGGGGGGGGGGGCGGGGGGGGGGGGGGGGGGGGGGGCGGGGGGGGGCGGGGGGGGGGGGGGGGGGGGGGGGGGGGGGGGGGGGGGGGGGGGGGGGGGGGGGCGGC